>NIPQ01033699.1:0-11788 GCA_002806875.1 Lepidotrigona ventralis hoosana
GAGTAGTGAATCGGCAATACCGATCTCGGAACGTTTTTACTCTCGCTCGGCAATAACGCCTCCGTATTAACTCCCGAATACAAGGGGAAGCTGCGTACGGGGGTGAATGAGAACAAAAAATATATATGTATATGTGGCAGTCCTGCTTCTCTCTCTCTCTCTCTCTCTCTCTCTTTCTGTTCCTCTCTTCGACAGTTCTATGGGCAGAGAAGGGAGAGGGGAGAGAGAGAGAGAGAGAGAAAGAGAAGGGTAGGTGGATATTAACACTGTCGAGACCCGTGGGACTCTTTCAAATATATCAGCACTCAGAGTAGATTAGCATTTTATTCGTCGGATGTTTTACACGTTCTCTAATTTATTATGAATTGCCTCTTGGTTATTTGCGCATCGGCGTTTTTCGCTAAATGTGTGTCTCGTTGATAACTTGATGTTATCGTAGAAAACATTCTTAAATTGTTAAATGTCATCGTAAAGTGATTGAGTGGAGTTGTTAGTTTTTTTTCTTTTTATTTCCCACGAAGAATTGAGAATTCGTGCATGGTCGTTTAAAAGTTAAATAATAAATCGACGCGTCGTTTCAAAGAGTCGATCGATCGGTTGGTCGTGCGTTAAAGCATCGATACGCTCGTCCTTTCAACGGTCTGTTAATCAGTAAGCGTGGAAAGTTTCGTTTCTCTATTAGGTCTCAACAATGGGCTGTAATTGTTATCGTTGTTTGTCGGTTAATGTTAACGCCAGTGAAACGCAACTCACGATGCTTTAACACAGTGAACGTTCTATATTCGATGAATGTTTGTACGTTATCAATGAATACACACTATTAATAAGTGACGTTTAAACAGCCAATAGTTTCGTGCGAACATGGCCACCTATTAACGTCGTGAACAATGCGGTAGAAACTTGCGCAGGCGATCTTTTCCTAATCAACATTTAACGACGTTAATTTCTGTATATTTCGAACACTTTTAATTGTTGAAATTGATCTTCTCGTTTGTCGCATCGTTAGATCCAATATCGAGTGATTGGATCCCAAAAATAAGGATTCGTTGGAGATCAAAAGACGAGCGAGTAATGCGTTTCAATTTCCAAATGTCTTCGAAACACGTTTTACCGCTGAAGAAACGAGTTGAAATCGTGATCGCGATCGCATCTATCCAGATTTTTCATTCGCGGGCTCTTCATCAGCGCTTCTCTCGCGGATAATTCATCTCGATTATGCTTCACCTTCCTTTTTCTTTTTTTTTCTTTTTTTTTTATCCCTCATTGGAATCGAACAAAACTGCTCGTTACGTGCTCGCCGAGCGTTCGAGTTTCGAAATTTTCCCTCGCCCGGCGGAAAGGAAACTCTTCGGTTCGGTGTTAAGTGTTCATTCGCGTGACTGCGAGGCAAGGGAAGACGAGCAAGAACAAAAGAGGTTCGGAAAGTTACGGAATAAGTACGTAGTCTCTCCTCGCCTTGCTTTGCCTGATCTATAATTTCTGAGCGGCGAGCCAAGATCTGTCGTTACGACATGTATGGGATGGAATCACAACACAAGCTTTTCACTAATTTTCACTGCCCTTCGTTATCTTGGCAAGTGGCTTCGTGTTTTTCAATATTCTTAATCAATTTGCGTNCGGCAGTGGCTTCGTGTTTTTCAATATTCTTAATCAATTTGCGTCAGCGAAGAAAGCTCTCGACCTAGATTACGCTCCGCGAGAGAAGAAACGTATCACATCGTGGGAGGATAAAAAGTAAAGCGAACGAGGAGGGTGATGGCAGAGAGAGAGAAAGAGAGAGAGAGAGGCGAATCGTGGGATTTCAGAACGTTGTCTCCAAAATGAAATCTTTCGGTTTGCTTAAGAGCAAAGGGAGAGGGGGTTGGAGGGGGTGGGATGGGAGGAAGAACGGGGATGGACAGCAAAGAGATCGGAAAGTTGGGGGAAAGTAGATTTTCTGCTTTCGCCGTTTGCAAAGCGAAGCTTTGAACGTCGGGTTAACTGCCCGAGTTTCTGGAACGACGATGTCCGTTGTGCCCGCGGTACTTAACCCTCGGGGCATTGTAGTCAAAGCGGAATTTCGTGCGGACACCGGTTTCCTCGTTTGCCAGTGTGCCAACGTGGCTGATGCCACGGAATCCAACGACGAGAGATGGGCAGACCCTATTTCCAATGGGCCGCGATACCCGGTCCAAGCCAAGCGGTTTCTGACGAATCGCTTTGCCACCAACCGTGCAGACTTCTTCGTTCTTCTTCGCAGTCGTAATTACGATATTTTTTTCTTTTCGAACGATTTTGCGTACTAAAGAAATGTGAAATGGACTGGATCTGACGAATCTCTCGTTTCGAATCGGAAGACGAGGACAGATGAAAGGAAAATAGGGAGAAACGAACGAAGGGATATGATACGTTTTCAACCTTTGAAAGGATGATTTTAATAACGAGCAGTCCGGATGTAGGGTAATCCGTAGCGAAATTTTGCATTTAATATTTTTCCATGCATGGAATATACACTAGAATCTGAAAAGTTGTTATATTTCTATGGAATATTATGTTATATGCGTGTATGTTATTATTACAAGTAATGTTAATATTATGTTTATCTAATTATTATTATTATTACAAATTAATTGTTAGATTATCATACTAATAATCAATATTGAGGATGACGGAGGATAATAAAAAGCTAAAACGCTGCGTATGATGAAACATTATTTATCGTATTTCGGAACATCGTGTAAATTTCGTGTAAAAACGTATATGTATGTACAGGGTGGAAGGAAAATTTTGTGGCTATTGTAGATGAAATTTGATGGAGATAAACGAAACCTGCTAGAAAATCGATCTTGAATTTCAAGATCAATTTTTTCTTTTCCTTTTTAATTTACTCATCACAAATGAACCATAGATCGCAACGATTCATCTCAACTTTTCCAAAGAACCATGGATCGCAACCTAATAATTCTCTTGGGAAAAAGTTTCATAATCATTAAACACTGCGAGAAACGATCTCTCCCGGTTTACCATCGGTCGAATGAAAATCAAACGGTTCTGAAAGTAGATCTTTTGTCGTTGTTCTGCAACTTCATCGTTCAATTGGATTCTAATTGGACAGCCTTTTCGCGATGTTGTTGATAAATTGACTTCAATAGATTGACAGTGATCGCCCAACAGTGCGATTGACAATAGAAATAAAAGCGGGATAAACGAAACAGCAACGATTTTGGAAATTTCGCGCTAATTTAAATACGAAGGATGGAAAACACGGAAACTGGAGCTCGATGATACATAGTAGTAGGATGTGGGTTAATGAGATAACAGTTATTGATTCACTGTTCTCGCAGAATCCCCGGAAAATTTTTCAGTTATTCGGAGAGCTGTGGCACTGCTTGGCCGCGTCGTCGCGAGGCATCCACAATTTTCCGATGGGCGAAATTTCTCCGATCTGCTTGACAATCCGATTTCAGAAACAACGACGAAAGAAAAGCAGGGTGTATTCCACGCTTTCGAGCGTTCGCGAAGTTTCCGATCCGTGCAAGGTTCGGATCGACGACCGCTGAATATTTTCCCGCGCCGCTGAATTCCACGTCGCGTAGTTTCGCGACGCAGAGTTTCCTCGAAGATAGTAAATCTTTCCTCGAATCGAACGCTATACTCCCTTATCGGCGAGTGTACTGTTCGATTCAATTTTCGAACAAACATCGACCCCCCTTGGTGCAAAATATTCTTTTAATCGATACGAGGCATAAGTCACGACGAATCGTTAATTGCGTCGGTTGCATAACGGTTACGAAAAATACGACGATCCCTTTCGGAAACGGTGGCCATGTCTGGTCCGTGACAGCCGGCAAAATTGGTTATCGATCGTCCTGTGCCCATGGTTAAGTTCTCTCTCTCTCTCTCTCTCTCTCTCTCTCTCTCTCTGGCAGCGAAATGGTACAACGGGGAATTAATAAAACGAACGATAACGTTAATGAGTCTGTTTAGCAACATTTCAGTTATTCCCGCTCGCAATGCCGGCCTACTCGCGTTCGTTCGTTAGTTTTCGTCGAGGCCTGGTTGGCGGCTGGCAATTTTCGAAGCTACTTTATAGGTCAAAAGCCGAGCGGGAAGCTTTTTCCGCCGGGCCACTCGACTTGTTAATAGCGGTGTAAACTTAGAGATTATGGCACGTCGAACCGTAAATTCATTTACGAGCCGGCCGGCGTAACCGCGGATATTGAAAAGGAACCGGGAACGGCGGCGCATTATCCGGTCTGCTTTTATGACGGAACGAACGCAGCTCGCTCGATATAGTCACAACGGAGCTCTTGTGCGTGATTAAAACGCAGCGGACTGATCCTGCGAGCGCCCGAGCGAACGTCCAACACACGCAAAGAGAAAAAGACGCCTTTTTTACGTCGCCTGGAAAGCCGGCGCGCATTAGTGGAACGGGTGTCGGTATAAGGAATAATAAAGAAACAGGAGGGAGGCTGGAGGATATTCCTGCTCGACTTCACTCGCAGACTTTCTCTCTTTCTTTCTTTTTTTTTTTTTTTTTTTTTTTTTTTTTTTTTTGGNTTTCTTTTTTCTCCAACGACGCCGGTAATCCAGAAATCGCAGAGCGTTGCGCAGCATCGCAGCAGCGGAACAGCGTCTGCCGGTGTTCCGCTTAATTGAAGATGGGGATAATAACGCGCGCGTTTGCTAATTTATGTTCTCATCGTACGGCGAGAATGTTGTTGCGTCCAATTAACCGATCTGTCTGACCGGTCCGTGGAAACGAGAGTCAAACGTTAACACCCGATACGTTATACCGTGACGTATATTATACGTCATATCTCGTGGATATTTCAAAAGTGACGCATTTTGCACCAGTTTCACAACGTTAGAACCACCAAAGTGGTTCGAAATGGCGAATTTGTAAATTTTTAGAGTAATTTGGCGGACTTGCAATGTTTTTCAGAGATTCGAACAATTTATATATAACACGTGAACAAGAGTTCGTGTTCATTATCGTATTATAAACATTTTCCCATACATTCCTTTGCATTTCAATTTCTTTAACTAGATTTTTATATCTTAGTCGTCGTTAGTGTGAAGGAATTATTTGAAAAAAGCTGTTTGGTAAACGTACTAGCGTAAGACCAGAGTCTAGGAAATAATGGTGAAACAATTCTGAAAATGATTATTTCTAGGAAATGATGGTTATTTTTGTAGTTTACCCTTTTTTTCGTTATTTTCCCTCGAAGTAGGATTATTTCCAGTCGTGATACTTATGGGCGCGTATAGGCGCGTTATGTCCATTCTAGTAAAGGAAAGGAATTGAGAGGCGTTTTCTTGCGAAACATGTTCGAGAATGGTCTACCCACGCTGTATTTAACCTCCGACTGTTACGACTTATTCGATTCCCCCGCGCACTTGCAAGGTATCCTTTGTACCGGATAGAGCTCGCGAGACTTTAAACGTATAACGTTCCGTACAACGTAATGGGGGTTCCCTGCTAGGATTTAACTTCATTTCACATTCAGGGGAAACGTAAGTCGGTGTGTCTGAGCATGGGCGTCGATTGTCTTGGACCGCGTACGTGCATCGTGTTCTTCTCGGACTCGAAAGAATTTCAAGCGTAACGTTAACGTATTATCACGCGTGTGTCAGGGACTCTCCTGTCGAGGGAAAAGGATCGAACATTCGTTGCAACGAATGTCAACGTGTTTCAGTCGCGTCGATTGGAAACGTTCCTCCGCTCGTTCTTCGAATCGTGATTAACCATCGAGCTATAGAAACTGGGTCGACATTTTCTATAAAAAGACTACATCCGGAGCAACTGTGCTAGCCACGTTGTATTTATGCAAAGTATATCGCTCAGCGTTCGCTGCGTTTCTCTAGCGCAACTTTCAATATTGCATTCCTTTTTAATATTTAATATTGGGTCGCCAACTATCGCGGCAGACAGTGGGTCGGAATAATTGACTGAACGCGTCGAACGAATTTAACTTGGTTAGGTGTCAGCGACTAGAACAATCACGCGATCGTTCGGAATATTTTATTCAGCGGTGCAAATATCTCGCGATGTTGAATTTAATTCGCGGGAAAGCGGACGGTGATCCGCGGCGAGAAGAGAAAAAGGGATATCCGTCCCCCCTCCGAAAAGATGGCATCGCATAACTCGACGCGAGGAGGGTTATGCAGGTCGTGCGTTGCGCGGAACGCGAATAAATCAAAAGCAAAGCCGTGTAAACATCGCCGTTTTAGCTCGCCGTCCCTTAACATTCAAACAAGGAGGAGAAGCTTACGTCCCGTCCCGAGAAATTACGAGGCTTTCGCGAGCCGGTGGACCGCGGTCGTAAAAAAATATTTCGCGGCCGTGCAGGAGCCCCCGGAGTGTAGAGGAGCGCTCGCGAATTGCCCATACAGGGTGGTCCATTTAAGTGAGCCTACCTAAATATCCTTTCGAACTGTAACGATGCGAAGGATCTCTTCAAGGTCATTTTTTTCAATGACTTTTCAAGGTCATTCATCTTTTCTTTCAAACGACTATACATATGTATATTTTTTTATTGCGTCATGTAACTGGTAAAATATGTAACCGAGCATGACCTTGAAAATTAAGTTTTACAATCACAGACCTTGGCCAAGACAATCGAAAAGCCTCGTAATAAACGTAAACAAAGATGTTTGCTATTTGTTACATCATTGTAATGACAATCGTTTTCTGTGATAAAACGTTTTTCCACGGGGAAGGCTGACACCGCGACCGGTTCGTCAAACGAGTGCGCGTTATTTTCCTTTAACACGCGTAATGGCGGCGGCATTACGACCTGTTAAACTACTATTACGGCATTTAACACGGTGCACCGTGGACGAAGGCTGCCTCGTGATTTAATTTGTATATCCTGGTTACGTGTGTCTTGATGTGTTCATTCGCCGGAACGTGAAACGCTCGCGCTCGTCCCGGGAATATTTTAACGCGGAATCGTGTATATATACAGGTGCGTGCAATAACTGAAATCAGCTCGTCGATTTTCAAGGAGGCGAGATTTTCAACGGCAGCCGCGCGAATCGGTGGTCGATTAGAAAATTAAACCTCCTCCGCCTCTCCCTCGTTCGCCCGTTTTCAGGATAAAATCGATCTCTTGAATTCGAAACGTTGAAATTCCAACGGAATCCGCGGGCAAGCGAAAGAAAGAGAGAAAGAGAGAGATGAAATCGGTTCAGCGACCGAGGCGTGAATAATTAACGAGGCAGGGCTGACGATCGACGGGAACTCGGATCCGTCTTTGCGTATTTCTTTACACGTCGCGTGCTGTGTTGTAACGCGTACGGCCTGTTCCCGTGGGTAACTACCACCCACCCACGTTGCGATCTGTCATTTTTCCGCGTGCGAGGAATAGAAGAATTTCCCTTGAACGAAACCCTTTATGTCGTAAGACATGCACGAGATACGACGGACACGCGAATCGTTGCAAGTACGATGATCCATATCGGAGGGAAGGGGACTCGAGGTTTGCGACCTTGGCGATCGAACTCGCTTTTCATTAGTCGCGACGACCCGCCCGCCGATGAGACTTCAGTTCGGACGGCGGACTGAAAGTATCGTGGATTATCATTTGTCTTCATCAAGTTGCAACTTTCTCTGTGATCGATCGCGGAGGCTCTTTCCCCTCTCGATCGATATCCGGGACGCGTCTCGGATCGTCCTTCATCCGTCCGTCTAATCCTCAGTTCGGCCACGAAACTAACGCAGCGATGCGGACGTGCAAGAAGCGTCCATTATCACCCGCGCGATTTCTTGCTGCTTATGCCGGGAGTAGAAAGGGGAGAGCTTCTTTCGCGGGTGCCTTTAATTCGGTCCAAACGAATTCCCGCCATCTGCGACTCTCGCCCTTCCCATTCCTCGTCGACGCTTTAAAAATCGTTCAACGATGAATTATTCGAGACGTCCGGCCGAGAAAGAAAACGGCCAAACGAGATTTCGATGGTCGCTAAATGTGACTGACCACCGGCAAAAGTGGCTTAATGCGCGCCGGAGCCGCGACTGTCTAAACTTTCCCCCTGGGATTACCGGGCGCGATTTGTTTAAGAACGTACAGACGGGAGGAACGGGGAAGAACCCGGTCGATGCGCCGGCAAGCTTCGAGCGGGATGAAAACTAGTCGAGAATGAAAAGGACTCGGAGTATCAACAGCGTGTGTGCTAATGCGCGACGTTCGAAAGAGTGGAAAACGTGGGAAACGTTGGGGAAACGGGGATACGAGCGCGGGAACGATGGACTACGCGCTCGACTATCCAGCGACTAGCTGAAAAGAGAGATAGCGGTAGATTTAGGGGTCTGTTTTCATTGCTATTCAGAATCGTGCGGGCTTCCGCACGGCTTCTGTCGTCCCGTACGAGGGCATCGGCCTGATTGGTAAATCTACGGTTGCTCAATGATGCGTTTATTTGCCGGTGAATTAGGGCAGCGAGAGCGAGACGGAACGAGACGAAGAGCAGAGGTAACGACTTGTGGAACGGGGGAGGGGGGAGAGGATAGGGTGGACAGGAGTTGCAGGGAAGGAAAGAGACCGGCCATCTCCACGGACAGAGGAGAAGGGACACACAGGGATAGGGTAGGTTCACTTTTGTGAAGCGCCGAAGGCCAGTGTACTCTGCCGCAATCAGTAAACCTGTAAAACATTGGATTAGGGTGGCCTAACCCAGACCTTACTCTGGCTTCGCTGGCTCGAACCAGGCACTTCCAATTTCCAGCTACGGCTTGCCTATACACCCCTTTTGTTTCTGTCTCGCGTTATCTCATTCAATCGCGTTCGCATACGTGTACACGTGGCCGTTTTACTTGGTCCGATCTCCGGCGCCGTTTCTGGTTCCGGTTTCAGTCGTCACGATACCAGGATCGCGATATCACGCCGTGTTATTCCGTTCCTCCAACGAAAACTAGTTTTATTATCGGTATGCTTGCTCGTTCGACGATGATGGAATAAATATCCCGGTGGAAAACGCGATCGCGCAAACTATTTTTATACAGCGGAAATCCAAAATGAAGGTAGCATGTACCTCGGCATACGATAAAACACGTTTACTTTGAAGAGAAAAACAGCTCGCCGGCGTGTTGGCATGGTATTGAAATTAGAAATCGGTCAATTGTCGGGTTGCCTAGCTATCGAGCTGGTATTGCCAACAATCGTTAATCAGGCTCCCATGGCGTTGTTATAATTGTCGTTATTATTCCGTCGTTTTATCGCTCGCGGTAATTCACTGTTTGTCCAGTTTTTGTTTGGGCAATGCTATGAAAGTCCGGTCCCTGTATTTGTTGCTGACGCTTCGTTCGTTCGTTCGTTCGTTCGCCCATGCACGATGCTGTTTGCGTTTAATATTTCTGAAACGAAGTTTGATATTTCCTGAGAAAATAAGGCTTTATTGCGAAAACGCCGGAACGGATAATGGTCGAGTGCGAGACAGAGGATTTTCTAGCCAAACAGGATTTACAGGTCAAATCAGTTTCTTTTTTTTTTCCTTTCTTAATCGGGGCGGATGATGTTCCAGCATGGTTCTTCGATTAATTCGTTCGAAAATTCGATCGAGTCCATTTCCAGCCCGAGCTGAAAATTTCACGATCGGCAACAATGAACAAGTTATTTACACGCCGGCATGTATCCTTTCAACGCGAACTATCTCCACTAATTCGCGTTGATATCTCTGTTGGTATCGGCATCGTTCACCAAATTCATTCGCTTTTCAACGTCGGATATTTTTTTACCTCTTGCCTTTCAGCGATTCTGATTATCGAATTAGAACCGTGAGAAAGATTCGCTCATCCAATTACAACGTTCCCCTGTAAAATCGAGGAATGCACGCTTGCGACGAAATTATTACATTGTTGTTAGATCTCGACGTTCTATCCTCTTCCATCGTGCATCGATCAGTGCCGGGATTTTCTCCTCTCCGCGCGAGGCAAAATGTTTTTTTTTCCAAATTGCGTGGCAAACAATTCTCACCGAAGCCCGTGAAAAATATACCGAACAAATACGATATAATAGCGCAATGCGCGCGTAACGTTTGATTAACGAACGAACTTTCACCGTTGCACGGATGATTCACTCGCGCGCGTCTCGAAGAGAGATGAAAAATATCGAGAATCTCGCGCGGCCCTAACTCGTGCGACGGCGAGTCCTTTGTCAAGGACGACGAGGTTTTCGATTCGACGAGACGTTTTCACCGTTTCGGATCGATGCGACGCGACGCGTCATCGGCGAATGATCGCGACTGCAGGTAGCAGCGATCGCGATTAGGCGACGCTGGGTGATGGGGAACACGCGAAAGAACGGCACTCGGTATGTGCACAAGCTACGAAATATTTCGTCCGCGAAGAGAGAGAGAAAGAGAGAGAGAGAGAGATAACCCGACGCGAGCATCCAGTCTGGCGTGTTTGGCGCGCGTTGAACGATTCGCAATCCCTCCGTATAAATCGAAATCGTAGCGCATATTTGGGAACTTCCGATTCCAATTTCGATCTACAAACAGGCTGCGAACGGCGGCCATTCTTTTCGAATCGATTTTGCGATTCCATCGCGACACTGATTTTCGTGGGGCGCCGCTGTGAGATGCCTCCGGTTCCCTTCACGTCCGACGCACGCCTTCACTTCCGTCACTCTCGATCTGGCACATCAGCAACATTAATTGGAAAGTATTCTCTCTTTCTCTCTGTCTCTTTTTCTCTGTAGTGCGGAACTTAATTTTCTTATCGAATTAAGGCAAGAGAAAACGACGATGAACCAGCGAGAGAAAAGAGAGAATCCAAGAATATCAGTCCGAGGAATAGTTATAAATTCGTAGTATCGGATAGAAAAAAACTATTTAAATATAATGCGTGGAACAGAGAAGGAAGAAAGCAACAAGATGTCGTATATCGGACAATAACACATGAATTTCGTCGCGCGAGATTCTTCGGATTCTGAGGGATATGAGATTTTCGTTTCGTGGGCTCGGAGGGAGGGCTCGAAACAAAAACCATGAACGCGGGGCCAGCGAAATCTTGCGCGTTCAGGCTATAATAACGGATTCGGCTTAATAATTCAACGACTCGATCCTTCTTTCGTCGAAACAAAAGGCAATAATGCACCGAAAGAACCGGACACTTTGCTTCTGAAAGAGAAGCTCGGCAAGCTCGATCCGTCGGGATCCGATACGGGAGAATCAAAGCGAAGGGGTACGAATTCCGAAACGAAACCGGTTCTGCGGCGCATCGATATATTTCCAAACAAATCCGTCGAAACGACGGATCGGTATGCGAACTGTCTCGAACTGCGGTTCTCGTGCGGGACGATCGCACGAGATTCACAACGGGCCCAGCGAAACACCACCCCGGGACTCTCGAGAGGCTCGAGCGACTACTCGACGATGTTTTCGTCCGAAATGGTCATGCAACGTGGCGTAATTCGGAAGAGAAAGGGGTAGAGAAGGAAAGAAAGGAAGAGGAGGTATGAAGGTAGAAAGAAGTTGAAGAAAAAAAGCAGGCAAAGGCTGGAAGGAAGAGGGTAAAGAAAAAGCAAGTAAGAGGGATAAAATCGAGAAAGCCAGTGGAAGAGGGGGGGGAGGAAGGTTGAGTGGTACCTGGTGCGCTCGCGCACACCGACGACGACGTGGAGGCTCTGATAGCAGCGTGCGCGCAAAGTTCGCCGCTGGAGAACCGAACGGGTGCTGCTGGCTACGAGTATTGTGTCTCGTGTAGGTTCTTGCGTTGGTAGTCGGTGGCCTAGCCTGGTGCTGGTAGCAACGACACCGAGCTGCTTGTGTCAAGCGGTGGTAGCGGCGGTGGTAGTGGTAGTGGTGG
>NIPQ01033714.1:0-11834 GCA_002806875.1 Lepidotrigona ventralis hoosana
GGGGGGGGAGGGCAAAAGGCGGACCTAGCGTCTCCAAAGGATTTCGTGTATTTAGGATAACAAGCTGCTCCGCCCCTGAATTGGTATGCAGAGACCCACGAGTAACTCCTTTATATTGACATATCGTGGAACGTGATCCAAATACATGCGACATTATACCGAATTGCGAACAAAGCTGGTGCAGCGGCAGCAGCCTCGTCAAATTGTCCATGAATAGAAAACAAATCGTCCATAAGGCGAATTCGTGTTTCTGAGCAACCATGCCGTACGGTACAAGTTCATTACGAATGCGAGACTCGCATCGATCTCGCGTCCAATGCGTTTCCACGGGTTTTAATCACGAGCAGATACACCTATGAATAGATATCCTGATTGTATACGCAAAATATTTATTTAATAGTGAATAGGATCAATCCTTTGACAGGATAATAAAATAAGGTTCGAGGAGTGCACAGAGCATACGATAATATACTTGTGAACGTTAGTCGAAAAGGAAAGTAGAAATTAAAAAAGACGCGAAACTCGGTAAAACTGATACCGATGGGTCACGAAAGCCCGTAGGAAAAAATAATAACAGGAAATGAAGGTCCTTTCCGCGATCGCACCGGCCAAATAACAAAGTAACCGAAGATGGATATCCGTTTCAAATATTCACGCCCTTTTCGCGCCGCGGCGTGAAATTGATGCGTTTAGGAACCCCTTTGCCGGTAGGCGGACAGTTACGCCGGCATAAATATTGCCAAGAGCCCTGCTGACCACATGGCACAGATACGGCCCTGAATAATGTGCGTGCCTGCGTGTGTCTGCAGGCCAACCGAAACGTTGCCGAGCGTAAGTCGAAATTTAGGAAAGCCGAGCTTCGGGAAATCAAGAAATGCCGAATTGTCATATCATTGATTTCGCCGTTTCAGACTGCGCGACCAGTACTACCGAATGGTACGATAATTTTCGTAGAAGCTTCGCCGACTGTGTCTCCCTGTGTGGGTTAGGTTTTAAAGACAATGGTGAAACGGCAGGGCTTCGAGACGGGAAGGAAAATCTGTACGGTGTGCGCGCCGGTCTGTTTACCTCGCCACGTTTACATCGGCTTTGCCCGAGGTAGGAAGCGATATTTGTTCAGGCATCCCGGTAGGAAATTCAAGGCGACTAAGAGATTATTCGCGGCACCCGTTGCGTGAATATATAATAGCGTGGCGTGTTTATGTATCCAGCTATGACAGGCACTTCCGTTTCCGTCGAGCGCTCTTGACTTCGTTCCGTTTCTGACCGCGTAAATGTGTTTACACCGCGCACTGTCGTCTGTCACCACCTCCCCTCGCGAGGCAACGCTCTATGCATTCGTCATCGACGAATTTCCCCCATTTCTCATTTTGTCAAATTCCATCGAATCCTGCTTCAGTGTCCGCCGTGTTTTGTATGTATCGCGTCTTCGACCATTTTCTCCGATCGTCGGTTTCACATCATTTGGATAATTTTGGCTCTTCGTTGCTTTATGAATGACGACGGGACAATTAACGTTTCCGCGAGTCATGTGGCAATTATTAATTCGAATATAATTTCTGCAATTATATTCAAGCGGCCCGCCCGTTATACAGCGTTATTTGTTGTTTTTCGTTTTCCACTTAACGGTGGAACGTCCTTCCGGCCATTTTCTTCACCAATTTATCAGCCCCCCTCCCCTACCAGCCCTCCAAGCGTCCATTAACTTAATTAATTTTTCTCGAGCGTCCTCTACCTACGTTTTAGACCGCGAAAACTGTGTGTGGCGAGAGGTGTCAAATTAACGAACGTGTTCTGAAAAATGGAAGGCCCCGCCGGTGGCTCGGGGTGTTGATTGTTTTCGTACACGTGTGGCGTAGTCGCGCGAGCGCTGCTCACAGGGCGAATGCCAACGGTTTGCTAATCACCATCTGTTACGCCAAGTGACTCGACACATTGCAATATTGTTAATTATTCAAATTCGCGTTGTAATGCCATGCTTGGTAGATGTTCGGCAATCTTATCGAGGCAGCCGCGCTATACCTTTTGTACACATGCATCCACTTCACACCTTATTATCAATTCTTAATTGAATTTCACCTAAGTGAATTCCGTTAACCCGGCCGATATCTCTAACATCATTTCTCCTCTCCTCGAATCTCTTTTCTCTGTAACTCGTTGTTATTTTATCACAAATATGATCGTTCCTTGGCAAATTGCATCGTGAGATATCTGAAAAAAGAAGCCGAGAAATCGCTGAAAAGTCGCTGAAAAATTCATGAACACTCGCCTGGAAACGACGATGTGAACGCGAAGGTTCGGCTCGTCACGCTGAAGGAGTTTAATATTAAACGAACCAATAATTATACTATGAAACTCGCGTTGAAGAAATCGGAGCGAAGCAGTATGTGAAAAGTATATAATGCATATTTTTTTGTTAAAGTATAATTTCTAAAAATCCGTAAAATTTCTATGAGAATTTCTATTGGGATTGATCATTTTGCTCATTCTGATCGGGACGACAGTAATTTTGATCTCAACCTGTGTCGTATCTTCCATCTTCGTCACGGAATGTTATTTAGTATCTGAGTCGTAGATGAGACTTCGAGATCCTGAGTCAACTTCTAGAGTCAGTGACAAAAATTCATTTATCCTACCTTTACGATCGTGTTCGGAGGAGATGGTCTAGATACCATTAAATAGAGAAACGTTAAATTCATCTATCGGCCATAACCGTCCCAGCTGCCAGATGTAAAGGAACATTCCCCACCGCTTATCCGACGCGTTGGAACGCGAATTTTTACATTCGCTGAGACGCGTAGAGAGAAGTAATTAATCCTGCGAGTAATTTCCATGCCGGTCTCTGGGGTCGATCAAGCACGAGCTCGAAGCGGTCCTTGGGCGTCGATCGTAACTCGAATTGGCCAACAGCAACGACAGCGAAACCGCGGCAGCAACATAGAGAGACACACACAGAAGAAGAGGAGTCTCTTTTTCTCGCCTCGCGTATGGTATACCTATATCATTGGCTCGGGTTGGGCGGAGTACGGCGTGAAGTTGGCGCCGCCAGCGATAGATACCGCTAATTATCGATCGTAAATAACGTCGCGGGGCGCACGGCAGCCCGATCCTATCGGTCCTTGGGCCGGTTTCACCCCCCTTCGAGTTCCGCAGTCTTTCGATGATATAGGTGCTATGCGCGCCGGAGTCGTCTCTAAAACGGGGTTGGCCGAACCTCGGAGGAACAGGTCCCACTTTCTTCCCGACTACTCTATCTCGCTCGTTCGGTTATGTAGTCGCCTCTCTCGCAGGGTGGCTTGGATATATTACAAGCGGTGCTTCGTGCACGGTTATTACAACTTGTACGCGCGTTATAATTGCGGGCAGGAGGCCCACCGACTCGGAACCGTGTGATTTGTGCTCCCGCAGGAAGCAAAACGGCTACTTGGCACGGGGTGGTTCTCTACGGTGCCGCGACACGCATACGGTGGCTAACCAGCGAGGACGTCGTGGAACGTTCCCGTATCGATTCTCATCCCGATAACGGTGTCCTCCTTTTCAGAGAAAATCCGAGCTCGCGCGTACGCGTCTAACGTGACGTACGATCGTGAAATGCTAGCCTGTCTAGCGAATTATAAATAGCCTTTCGGCGATATTAGTCCGGTTCCTCTAGCCAAACCTATCGCTCTTCTGTCCAGCCTTGTCCCGAAGTTTACGAGTTCGATATGGTAATATCTGCGTAACCGCGCGTATCCCACCGGATGAGATTTTATAAAATCTGATCTGATCTGGCGCGTAGGATCGGAGACAGATCGAAAGAGAGAAGAGGATTCTCGACCGTTCGCGTTTAATCTTCCTGATTGCTCTGTAGCAGTTTAATTTACGTTGCCAGGTTGCACGGTGCTTCCCGTAGATAGCCAACGGGGAATGCGGTATCGATTTTTGTCTTGATACCGTTCCACGGTAGTTTCTTTGACCGCGGTTCAAGGGACAGTGTCCAACGAGTGACCCAAGTTCGACGACCTTTAATGGGTAGTTGCAGAACACCGACGACTCCACCTTGATACCGTGCTTTTAAGAATCTTTGATTAAATTCTAGTTATCGAGTTGTCGAACGATATCGTTGGAAAAAGAAGAAGGAATGCGCTCCGTGAAATAAAAAATATTCCTCCTAAAAGAGGAAAGGGATTTACTCACTTACTTAAGAAATTCGACTTTACGCACAATTTCTACCTTCCTGTGACATTCATCTTCCTGTTCCTCAAGGATCAAAAAACTCGAGAGAAAAGATTTCTTACACCGTTTCATCCAACCGCGAGCTTCTCTTTGAGCCGAGCAACCTTCTCCCAACCCTTAATGGGGCTGGTGCGCGTTCGTCGTGCGCTGCAGTTGACACCTTCTACGAGTAGAATATTTCCTTACGTGTCCCAGCCAATGGCTTACAAGCGGAGGAAGTGTTCGTACTCTCTCGGTTTCGCGAAACAGCCGGTCGTTTGACACGGTCGCCTACGTTGCCGGGATAAAAGGGGAGAGGCAGGGGGGAGAGAAGGGAGGGGGTAAGTCGTGCCCTATCATGCGGGGGCGATATCGCGTTACTAGAGCCGGCTTTGATCTCGCGACACTTACAATTTTCCCGACTGGCGATACACCCTTATTTCGCATCGCGCCACGCGAGTCCTAATGAGAGGCTATGTTCTCTGCACCCAGCACCCTTCTCTTGCCACCGTACCGGGGGAAAAGGGGGGGGTGGAGGGGGTTACCGGTAATCACAAGGCATGATGGCTCGTTCCTGGTACTGTGTAACCCACCACCTCTGGCTGTCCACCACCAGTTACCTCGCTCTGCTTCCACGTACCCGACGCCCTCCGACCGTGAGGAACAACGTCGCCCAATCGTCCTCGCCATTACGCCGTGTGAAATGCTAATACGCGGAGCTTCGCTCCCGTTTATCCTGTCAGACGATAGCACGGCGCAAACCGAAGATTCATTCGCCATGTTCTTGGCGATTGTGTACTGATTGAAGATCTTTATCGACGTTGTCGTTACAACGGGGCTCTATTTATGGGGAATGGGGCCTCGTTCAGAAGAATTCGACACAATACTGAATCTGGTGATCCTAGGAAAGTTACGTTAAACTTGAAATATTAAATCACGTATGACTTTTGCAGTCTGATTATTCTAATATGTCTTTTTCTTTTTTACGTTCTTTGTAAGAAAGATTTGGAATGGAGTAGATATTAATATTATAATTTAGTGACAATTTGCGAGACGATTCAGCTGTTCAGAGAATTAATTAATCAATTTTGATGATACAATTTTGCAAATCTGGTCATCAGACGTATCAATTTTGCAACTCGGGAATGTCAATCGTAACTGGTCATCGGCATTGATCATCAAGAGACCGACGATTGGAATGCTTCGATCATGCCGCAAATACTAAATTCGAGGATCGTAAAGAATCCACGGTGTGAATAAGAAGGGAACGTTTGCCATCAGGTACACACGTGTCAGAGCCATCGCTCGGAGCCTCGGTGTAAATACAATAACCCTTTATTTGTTCCCCTTTCCTCACGGGGCTGGCCGTGATTCAACAATACTCGACGTGTAGGCGGTAAACATCGCCGCCTCGTCGGGGCCACTAGCCCTCGGCGATTTTCGCGAAATTCACCCAACGAATCCACCTATCGACGATTCGACGGGATGGAGGATGGGAGGAGGAGGAGGGGGGGGGGAAGGGGGATGAACGACGGCCCGTGTCGAGTGAGATTCGAACGCGTGAGCTTTCGTCAGCCAGGATGGACGAAGACGGGTGACGCGTGCCCTCCTACGAGCGAGAGTGACGCGTGATAAACTTGAGGAAACTTCAGGATTGAAGCCGAGGAGGGAGAAAGAGACGGAGAGAGAGAGAGAAAGTTGAAGTGCGAGGGAGTCAAGGGTATGGGAGGAGGGTGAGCGTTGTTGGACACACAGAGCAAACACTTCAGAAGATTGCCGTTTCTGCGTTGCAACCGCCCCTCCACCCCACGGAAATCCTTACTTTCCCCGAAATCCGTAATCTTCCTGAAGGGCGCGGATTAATTCTCTGGACTTGTCACGTGCGTCAGCCTCGCTGGATCTAGCTATGTGGAAGCTACGGACGATGCTTTTCGTGGATAATGTAAACTCTCTCTGATGTTGCACGCTTCTGTCGTCGAATTTCAGCAATGCAGAATATACGATTGGTGTGCTGGATCGTGAGCAGCTTTTTATTTACTATTATATTATAAATATGTATGCTATTTGAAGGAATTAAAGTGGAAGTTTAGAAAAAGAACGGGAGGTTTCCAGAAGAAGAAAGCTCTGAATTGTGTTTATTAGAACAGAGAGAGAGAGAGAGAAGTTTAGATTGTTTGATTTGAAATTTTTCGGTTTTATTGACTTCCTAAACCTACGTTGTATATACTTCTTAAACTCTCTTCAAGTCTCTCTCTGTCAGTTTTTAATCACTTGTCGTTCACACAAATTTTCCTACAAGCCTTGGGGAAAATCCTCAAAAAGATTTACCTTCCTGTTTTCCACATTTGCGTGCTTATCTCGCGCGATAGCGCGCGTACGGCTGAGAAATTTCGTTTTAAACACGATTCCGTGCAGGTGGAATGCCAAGAACTCGTTTGGATATATCCTTAGCTTCGATGCTGATTCTGCGTTTCACGAACCGCCGGGGGAGGGTCCTGAAGGAGCAATTAAGCCTGAAGTGTTTCCTGCAAGGTGTGACTCGTAGAAACGGACGGACGGGAACGAGAACGCCAGCCACCTGACACGAGAGACGACTTCTCTCGCACGTCAAACGGTAGTAATTCAACTTTTATTCGAGGAGGATGCCATATATATTCACCAGCCAGCGTCTGGAAGTCAGAAACCGATGCTCGTCGATGACTACGCGAGTAACTCGTAATCGTAAATCTACGAAACTGTTGGTAGTCGTCTCTACCAACCAGTCGAGTGAATGGGAAATAAGACTAAAAGCGTGTATGTACGTCGAGCGAACATTTTAAATACATTACGTACACCGTGAGATGTAGACATTGAGACAGACTGGATGATCTGACAAAAAAAAAAAAAAAAAAAAAAAAAAAAATNGTGAAACGCACTGGATAGAAATCTGGATCTCCCAAACTGTTGTTCAGTGAGGTAACACTCAAACATAAGAAACTGTATTATTTTTTTCTTCAACGAAAGATTCCTGTTGCCTTCTCACATATCTTACGAGCCTGTCGTTCCTACGCCATTGTATGCATTTTCATTTTTCCACTACCGAGAGAACGTCCAGCGATCGTGAGAAATTCACCGCGCAACCGGCTGCGCTTTGTGTATCAGTGATTTCCTCCAGGATGATGGTTACGCCGGATAATAAAACAAACGTGTTCTTTTCACCGGCGACGGAAAGTAACGGAAAGAGAGGAAGAGACGTGGAGAGGAAAGGAGGATAAAAAAGGAAAAAGGTGTGGAAAAGTAAGACGGTGGACGTGACATGGCGAACATTTTAGTTTACGAGCATCGTCGCGCGCGCGAACTGGTATATTTTCTTTCCTTCTTCTGGCTCTGCTTCTTAATTGCGGGAATAATAATCACGAAGTTGTCACGTTGGCTACGTGCTTCGCACAACTGGCGGAGGTGTTCCTGTCTCTCCCCACAGAGGACAGAGAGAAAAAGGAAGCTGGCATAAAAGGGAGAATTGAATAAAATTTTGGCCCGTCATGCCTCGGATAAATCTGAATTAATTAAGCGGTTTCGGACTAGACTTTCAATCGTTCCTCTCTTCTCTCCCCCTTCTCTCTCTCTCTACCATTCTATCCCTCGGTCTCTTATTTCACCTTTCTCTTTTTCTTCTCTTCATTTCCTCCACCTCGACGCTTCACTACTTCGCCTCGACATCTCGTCCTCTTCTTTTTTCCACGGTGGAGATTTCGTGGTAACTTAAACGCGGGAGCCATTCGGTAGCTGATGGGTTAATTGAGAGTCGAACTAGCCCTTAGATACAAAGGGCTTTCACGTGAGCAAACCGTGAATGCGACGCCGAATTGCACCGCCGTAGCACACGCACTTTTGTGTTTCGCGTTTCATTGTTTGGAAAACATTCCGACCAAATGTTGCCACTTTCCTTTCTTTCCTTTTTTTTTCCTTCTTCTTTTCCTTTTTATATGTTTCCTATTAATCCGACGTATTTATCTGTTATTCTTGTATCTCAGTACCGGTACAATGGTACCGAGCTCGAACGTATTTACGCCTTTCAAGGAGAGTAGAACAGAGAGGACCGACAGGCTATTCTACTTCGATATATCCGTACTGTATAGGAAGCTGTAATAACAACATGAATATTTCATTCTATTCGCGACTGAAAAAAGAAAGTTGAAAGTCCTTTTGAACCGGACCCTAGTTAAACGTTTTCGGGTCATCAAGGACCGTTAATTGTGATCGGTGGTGGTAGAATTCTGGCGTCCTTGAGACTGGTTCGTCCATCGAATGGATCCAGTGTTTCCGCAGCTTGCGACAGCATCCGGTAATGAGACGGTCCTGCATCAGGTTCCTGGACCAGTTTGTCTTTGCTCCGCTGTTTTTCTTTGCTTCCTTCCCCTCCATTGCTGTACGATGGACGATGGTCAGCACAGTGGTTAAGTAACTGGTTCGTTAGAATGTTTATTTGCTTAAGGATCTTTTGTCAGGCCTTCGACTAATGTTATGACGACCTGTTACCGTCTCCCTCCCCTCCCTTCCCCGGTTTCCCTTCGTCGCATATGTTTCGTGAGCACAACGAACGGCCTTTCAGCCATTCTAGCGATCTTTCTGAAAAAAAGTCTCACGTTTCTCCAAGACAAATTTTCGAAAAAAAATGCCGAGTCCCCAATTCTTGTCCATCTAGTTTAGCAATCTATGCGATGTTTCGTAGTTCACAACACTGAGAATAATGGGACGTTTAAATTTTTCGAGTTTTACGCGAGTTTCAATACCAAGACTAAAATCGAAAAAAAAAAAATAAAAAAAAGAATAAGCTTTCGATCGTTTGTAAGAAAATCACAAATTGCGCAATTTTGTCCAAATTCCAATATTAATTACCCAAGTTTCCCTCGATCAGACGTTAGAAAATTATAATGAAATCGTCGAAGTTAAACCTGTTGTTTTCAACATTCGTATATCATAGAAGGAGATAAGGTTGAGGATTAGGAATGAAGACGTTTCAGCGGTGGAAATTTCTTTCATCAATTATGATCGCCGGGACAGTAGCCGTTCATTAAAACCGTATATACGAGGCTGCTCGTTGCTCGAAGAAAAATACGCTAACGATACCGCTCGTGAACGTGTTCTGAATACTCGTGGTTCGCGCTCTCTTCTGTATTCGTAATCCCCCCGGTGTCTGATTCTTCGCCGAACGTGGCCGTTCGGGAATAATGCAAAGTGTGGAGTCACCCTGTGGATGGTAGTCAGGTATCGTTTCTGCTTCTTATTTATATAAATGACCAACGCATAACTCGCAGCAGCCCGACACACTAACGCAGGCCTATTGCCAACCTGAATGCGCTGCTAACGTGTCGACTCGATGATAAATTAATTGTGGAAGGGAACGCTTGTGTTATGGTTAATGTCGAGATTCAGTTTTCAACCGGTTTCTTTTTTCCCTCCCCTGCGTTATTCTCAATCTACGTAGAATTCAATTTATGCCTTTGTCACTGTGACACTGTTTTTTTTGTTTTCTTTCTTTTTTTTTCATAATAAGAAGGACGTTTCGTTCGATGTTTCGGAAACAATGATCTCTTTTTTCTCTTTCAATATAAATAATAATACGATAGATATATATCACGTTTACTCGATACGCCATGAATCGATGAAGCTGGTTACTCGTGTGCTTAAGCGACATTGCGAACGGATCGACTTATAAGTTGTTCATTGTTGACTCGTCACGCTTTTCAAGAGACGTCTTCCTGCTTAAAAGCGGCATAACTTGTCACGTTGGATTCGCGCGGACTACCGCGGGCTTAAGAATCTCGTCCCGCTTTTTCATTCGTTCAACTCCCTGGTTAATTAGCAAGACTGAAAAGCATACAAAATTACACAGCTGTGTTTAAGTGGTTATAAATTTGTTTCTCTTCCTTTCATTCCTTCGTTCGAATCGAATCCTTGCTCAGGCAACATCAAACTTACGAGCTACCCGTACAAACGCTCCTCTTTACGTTTCTTTCCGCGAAGATGCGCGAAAGATTCGTGTCTTCATTGTGTGTATCCACCCTCGAAATAATAGGCCGTTCAACCATCGAGCTTGGTTAACCCCATTTACTTTTCATTCACGGAGGAATTGGCTTGTTCCTTTTGTCGAAAACAATCGTGCGCCGCTTCGTCGTCGTATACGTAAACGTATATTGAAAGTCCCTCTTTTGGGGGAGGATGGGGCGGTAGAGACAGTGTCTCTCAATCCCCCTTGAAAGAAGACTAAAGACGTCCCTGGCCTTTCCCTCAATCGCGCACGATTATTCCTCTGGTTCATGTTAGGATCTTGGCCGACTAGCGATCAAATCGATTGTAATCAGAACCCATCGAAAATCATCCCAGGATCTGACTGGGTGTATGGCAGTAACCGATGAATATTAACCAGCAAACAGCGCTGGCCAGGGTCTGCTGTTGGAATGAAGCGTAGTCAGAGCAGCGTGGTGAGAGTGGACCACGTTGGAGTAGCGAGTGCCAGAGTAGGAGGGTACATATTCATGACGTTAACGAGCCTCCGTCGAACGTTTAATTCCGCCAACCGCCTGAGTTGGGTTAGGGTAACTCGCTCGGCAAACACGAGCCCTAACTAACCGTGCATCTCCCAGTCCTGTTCTCGCTCTAACCCGCTCTTACTCTCTCTCTCTCTCTCTCTCTTTCTCTCTCGATCTCTCTGTGGCCTTCTGTTACCATTGTGTCATCTTTCGCTCTCTTTTCAGTCCCTGTACACCCTGTGGTCCCCTATTTGTCTTTCGACACCGCGAAAGAACAACTCCAGCGACGATAGCAAGTGCGGTTACGGCCTGCTTGTGACGTTTATGAATGCAGGCATTGCGGAATTTCCGTCCGGAACTATTTAAGAGAGGTGTTTAATCGACGATTCAGCTCAAATATTGGTTGGCGTGGAAAAAAACTCCGGCTTTTCCGATCATCGGTCTACCGTTGGCCGCGAACGATTTAACGATGTTTGCAAATCCGGTACATCGTCATAGTTGTTCCGTTTATGGTGACATTTATTTAGTCACGTTTCACAGCGACGTGTGCCTACACGTACCTCAACATGTGGTTGATGTATTCTATAAATCTCTGGATAAAACGCGACGAAATATAGGCGTATGATTTAGCGTTAATTATAATCCTGTCTGACGAGGGTGCTTTCCATTATAAAAGCAAAAAAAAAAAAAAAAAAAAAAAAAAAAAAAAAAAAAAAAAAAAAAAAAAAAAAAAAAAAAAAAAAAAAAAANGAAAGGCTCGTGGAGTTAATGCGTTTTGCATCGATCAATCGCGTCTTGTTCCTGATAATGCAACATACCATGGCAGCAGGTAACTCAGGTAACACGAGAACTGGAAATGAACACAAGAAACAGCACCAGCTTACGTACATTCCAGCGATCGGATATCTGGAGCCCACCTTCTCCCAGGACGTCTTACTTATAATACCAGAGCCTGGACGGAGTCTCGGGTTAACGTGTTACAGGAGTGACTTGCGACTTGGTAATTTCATCCCTGGCGTGGTGCCTCCTATTCTTTCTTTTTTTCTTTTTATTTCACGAGCCACTACCTCCGTCGCCGTCGCCATCGCCATCATCATCATCATCATCATCATCATCATCATCATCATC
>NIPQ01033716.1:0-11716 GCA_002806875.1 Lepidotrigona ventralis hoosana
CACACACACACACACACACACACTCTGTATACGCTTATAATAAATACATGTCTACACGTGTTAATTCAATTTCAGTAAAGTCAAAATTGATTAAATGGACGAATAGGATACAACAAAATACAATTTAAACATTTTTTTTTGGAATACAGTTACATTTTGCAATGGAAAGTAGAATTATCCGTGCTAAATACAATATTCGGAAATGTATATTCGTTGCTAACAAATGGCTGGATCGAATGTCTGTAACAGATCATTCAAGTAATACTCGACGATACAGGAACAAATATAAAAATTGTTGATTGCAGCCTTTACCTGATGACCACTCCAGTTGAGAACGCCATTTCGTTGCGTTTCCCGCGTAAATGTGTATTTCACATCTCAATATTATCGATTCCAACAAGATCGATCGCGAGAAATTATATCGAATATCGTGGTGACTTTTGTCCAAGTTAAAATCACTGTCCGCGCTTTTGTACGAATATAGGTTATCTAATTTGGAACAAAAAAAACAAACAACTTCCTTCCCTGATCCTTTTCGCCTATTATAAATATTATAAAGCAATCTAATCTAACAAAATGTCAGTGATTTCACACATTGAATACTATGTCGGCCTATGTCGAAACAAAAGTATCTTAATTTTGAATCTTTGTTTTGGATTTTGTTTTAGACCCGCCATATTGTTGCGCATCTCGCGAAAAACCGACGCAAATATATATTTCATATCCCAATGTTTATCGATTCCAATAAGATCGATCGCGAGAAGTTATATCGAATATCGCGGTGATTCTTGTCCAAGTCCAAGTTAAAATCACTGTTTCTGCGACAAATATCGGTTATTTAATGTGGAACAAATAATAAACAACTTCCTTTCCTGATCCTTTTTTCTCTATTAAATGAAGCAATTCTATCAAAGTATCTGTGATTTCACATTTTGAATATTGGCTGAATTTTAAGTCGAACAAGCATATCTTAATTTTAAATCTTCGTTCCAGATTTTATTAGTTCAATAACTTATTTAGCTTCGAAATAATTTCCGTTGTATTACCACAAAATTGTCTTGTTAACTTTTTGGAATCGTCGTACTAACGATGTTTTCTTCGAACCTATAGATCTTGTCACGTTTTTAATTATAATCATTTTTTTTTATAAAATTACAGATAATTACAGGCATGAGCGAAGTATGTAAACCACGCAGAATAAATGAAACTCTTCTCGATCAAGTTGGAAAGTCGAATTTAATCAAATTATAACCTGAAAGTTCCGAACTCCCGAAGAAATTAAATTGATATTTTCGCTCTGAGAAGTTTGTCTCTGCAAAATATGAATATACCAACGCTTTGTAAAATTAATTAATTGCACGATTAACGTAGTGTCGAATTGTAGCAACGGGCGCTTTTTAACCAAGTGGAACAGCGACGACGTCGAAAAAAAGAAAATAGAGAAGGAAACAAATACATTAAATATATCAGAATTTCAATTTGAAAGCTATTGGAAAAGCATAAATGCTCGGCGAAACATATCATTATAAATAAAAATTAAATAAATATTTGTTATGTGTTTTCACATTAATTTTCTTAATATTAATTAAAAGGATATGTACAATTGTAGATACGATGATCGATAAGTAATAAGTCACCGTACTACAAAGGAAATTTTATACTTTATTTTAACATTTACATAATACGGAATATAATGGATGAATGATGACTGTTTATTAATTTCTTAATAACTGTTATATATATTCTTGGCAATTTGTTTGTAACTTGGTAACCAATAATTTGTTGGCATCTCCGTGGTAACTTTTGATAAGACAATTGAATAGCAATAGATGTCGCTACACAATTTTAGATATGGTTGCCATCTATCGGCAAGCTAGCAGTACTTCAATGTCTACACTGTAAAAAAAGAAAGAAAAAATCAGACGTAAAAAGGAGATTATTAACTTTTATTACGTGATAAACTCTTGAACCGATAATTAAACTTAGCTACATCTATAAGTAAACTAACTCTGTTGCATTGAGTAATTACAGTAATTTCTATCCTTATTATGTAACGTATCAAATCAAAACAGTGTACAATGATTGTAAGATACGAGAACGATACGAAGTGGCGAAATAAAAAGAAACGTTTATTAAGGAATACCAAAGTATAAAGGAATTCAACTTAAACGTTACGTATCGTATGGATACTTAAGCCTTGAGCGAAATATTTTGCATATACGCAGTGTGTACGGTATACGCGTTCGTATGCATGTTGAACTTTCTTAGTCTTGTTCGTGGGCATAGCACGATCGTAATTTGTATAATGTTGTAAAAAAAAATAGTCGTAATTTCCACGTTTACATAATCGATGACTTCCGCTTCTAGATATGAATGAAGTCATTTAAACAATTAGGAATGTTTTAATAGGGAACGATTCAATTTAACGTTGAAAACAATACTCGCGAGACGAGAAATTTTGAGGTTATAAAGCAACAAGGTAAGGAATTACTTAAAAATGAATATCAACGAAAATTGGTTAAATTACGGTGACAAGAAGTACGCAAAAACTAAAGCTTCGAAACAGTTGGACAGTCATATTAGTAAAATTCAAGATGTGAAAGCTCAGTTAAACGCTGGGAAATATCAGCAAGGAAGACAAGGTAACTTCATTTGAACTGTCATTTGTTTCACAAATTATTTGTTCACTGACATGAAGTTGTAAGCTAGTATTGCAATAATATACAAGTAAATGATGTAGAACTTCCACAGCTGATAATACTTATCAAGAGAAATAAAAAATGTTTAATATGAATATTTTTGTATTTCTATCGTTCCAAATTTATTATATTTATAACGTAACAGACACATGTATTTATTATTTGGCAAATGTTTACATAACATGGCAAACTTTTATCTCGACAATTATTCACATTAGATTTGTATTATTAACTATTTTACTAATTTTTTTTTTAGTAAATTGACAGCAGTTATTTCATTTTAATTAAAAGAGAAGATACATTGTCCGTTGTAATGTAAAATTATGATCTATTTAGGAGTTATAAAGATTCATTATAAGAAATGAATTCTTTCTCTTTTTCACAGCGTGATATAAATTATTCTGCTTACATCACAAGTGTTTCCTATCTTGAATAGTATTTGATTTGCAATAAATCTAATTTTTTTTTTTTTTTTCATTATCATTGCAGCTGTATCGCTTGCACAATTTCTAAGGGCAGAATTAACAAGAGGCTATCAATTAGAAAATGACGAGGAAAGTTTCTCTGCAAGAAGAGAGAAGCTTTATTCGTTTTTGAAAATTCCAAAGGAAGTTGAAAAATTTATGGCCTATGGGTTTTTACAAGTGCGTATGTTAAATATTTCGTTTCGCAATGTAAGATCACTTTGTAATAGAAAATTTTTCTGTTGCAGTGTGCAGATTCTTTTCTATTTGTTTATACATTTTTACCGTTAAGATTTATGATGGCGCTATGGACGGTAGTTACAAGACCCCTATGGCACTGTCTTGGGTAAGTATATTTGAGTTAGTTGACATATTCAAGGTTGACAACATCAGATACATATAAATAGAATATTTAAATGCAACGCTGTCACATTTAAATTTTGAGAACATATTGATACCAACATGTATATACAGGGGAATAAAATCTTATGAAATTGAAATATGATGGATTCTGATTGTAGCCTTGAATATGTTCATATAACATATAAGTCACACATGTTAATGTTGCATTATCGTTAATTTTGTAATTTGTGTGTATCATAAAAAATTATAATATTCTGAAAATAATATATTTGCTATAAATTTGCTGCAATATGATAATATAATTACGGATTATTTCATGCCAAATTGATCACTTCTCCACATTGATAGTATGACCTTCTTTTATATAAAATATAATACAAGTATGAAATTAGGAAGATTTAAATCATTATTTGGTTACTTTTGAAATTTTTATTTTCAAAATTCTTTATCGAATAAAGTTATTTTTTTTTATCTTAGTCTAAAAAATTTATTATATGATAATGATATTTTTTATATTGAAAGATTACAAAGTCTTGTTTTGAAAGTTTCACATTAAAGGATGGATGTTTTTAAATCTAAAAAAAAGTATGACCATATTCCTAAATGTTACAAAATAAGCCCTTTTTTAGGCTGGTATCTTTAAAATTAACGTCGCAATGAGCTGTTAAAGAGTCGGTGCACCCTGTACGCGAGTTTCAGGTAAGGCGTGCTTCGCTAAACAAATTGAAGAAATTATTCACAATTATCCTTGATGCCCAGCATTATTTTTAAATGAATACTTATGTTAATTACACTTTGTAAGTGCATTAATAAATAATAAATGGAAAAAAATCATGCCATAGAATGATAGAGCTTGTTAAGTAGTGCAAAATTTTCGTCTGATGATTTTTTTTCCAATATCATTTGGAATAGAAATATGAACCGTTCAAAAGACATTTTAATCAACTCCATAAATTTAAAAAAACGAAAACGAACAATCACTTTTCAATAATTTAATAATAATTTATTTTGGTGAGATGGAGAGATTCATAAACAGCAGAGTTGATCAGTTTGGCTTTTGAGAGGCTCATATAGCCTAAATCAATTACTAGGTAATATTTTGCATTAATTGAATCAATTATAAAAGAGATAAAAAAAACCATTATTATAATCATCATAAATATTCATAAATGTTCTTTTAGTCTATACTGAAATTTTATTGTGCATACTTTATGTTTTTATGAAATGAATTTATGATCTAGAAAGAAGAGGGATTTAAAAGTTGGAGAACGATATCTAAGACCGGCACAGATGTGCGACCTTTTAAAAGGAATTGTGGTGATCACCTGTTGGGCAGCTACATGGAAAGTTGACACCTCTATGATATACCACTTGGTCAAGAGTCAATCTGTGATAAAATTGTATATATTTTATAATATGCTGGAAGTTGGTGATAGATTATGCAGCGTCTTTGGACAAGATATAATAGACGCCCTTTTTTGGACAGCTACAGAGCCTAAATCAAAGTCACAAGCAAGATCTCAACAATTGGGCATCCTACCTCATCTATTATTTGCCTTTACATATGTTTGTATCCTTTGTACATGTAATGGTATGAGAGAATTCTATAAATTCTGGTTTTTTAATGTTTAGTAACGTTAGAATATTATTAGATTGAAAATACTTCAATTAATAATATTGAAAGATTATCTTACATTGAGATATAAAGAATTTTAATATTTTCCTATGCAACATTCATTTCCATAGTATTACATAGTATATTGGTGCTTTTTCAAGCAACAACTTTGAACGTTGCAATAAACAGTAGCAACAAGGCTTTGCTGACTATAATGATGTCTAATAATGTAAGTCTTTTTATTTATGTTAATAAGTTAATAAGTTATTTTTGATAGGCGTTCGAAAAAAGATAGGTGTCAAAAAAACAGTATATTAATAATTAATATGAAGATTTAAATACCCTGAATATTTGAAGTATTTAAAGTATTAAATTCTATAATTCCTTTGTACAAAAATATTAAAAAAAGATCTGGAAAAACATGTTGTACAATAGATAATAATAATAATACTATTGCATGAACTTCTATTTTCAGTTTGTAGAATTAAAAGGTTCTGTCTTTAAGAAATTTGACAAGAACAATCTCTTTCAACTGTCTTGTGCAGACGTGAGAGAACGTTTTCATTTAATGATGCTGCTTCTTGCTGTAAATCTTCAAACAATGAAGGAATATGCATGGAAAGCTGAACGACTTGCAGTACTTCTACCAGATTGTATACTGTTGCTCTTTGCTGAAATCCTTGTAGATTGGGTAAGTATTGGTATCGCTATAAAATTGTTTTAGAAAACATCAGTTTCTTTAGTATTTGAGTATTTCCTTCAATATCACTTTATTTTTATCGATTCACTTTCTTTCCAGCTTAAGCACGCCTTTATAACTCGTTTCAACGAGCTCCATTCAACGGTATACAGAGATTATACTATTAAAGTAGCCTACGACATGGCTCAGACTCGCCAGGAGACTGCCTTTTCCGACCCATCGGATGTGGTAGCCCGTAGAATGGGTTTTATTCCTCTTCCTCTAGGAGTGGCGATAGGAAGAGTACTTTGTACAACCATTACACCACCTGTCCAACCAGCTAACATAATTTTGTTGCTTCTAGCCTATTTTATCTTAGTAACATTCAAGATATTAAACAGTTTGATAATTCTCGGCAAAGCGTGCGATGTGATTTTGTCACATTCCAAAAAATCAGACCACGAAGTAACGTACAATTGTATGGAATAGTACTTCGATATACAAATAAATCAAAAAATTCAAAACGATACTGTGGTGTTATTTTTGATCCACCTTCTTTACAATTCATAAGCTAGGAGAATATCTGTTTATAATATTTTATCCCTTCCTTTATTAAGGTACATAATAAAATTTTGGTCGTTTTTATCACTAACTCTCATCATTCTATCGTACTCCAAGTACCGTTAAATACTTCACTGTAATACTATAATTTTGTGCAGTACAGTTTTATTAAAGCGTAACTTTATTTCTTTATTATTTATAAACATACAAAAGATATGAAAAGAAATAATTCATATTTATATTCAATGTTTATATTTATTGAGTCAGTGATATTTTTTAACGTACGCTCTGTACGTTTTTTCGATTAGTTAACATCTTGTATATATTTTATTGTTTTCATCCTACAAACAGAATCTTTAGCTAAATTTTTACCTCTACATCTTCTTTTAGACTTCTTCATTTTATACAATTTGATGGGTAACTTATTTTCTTCGTACTCTGGAAATGTGACATTGCACACTGATATTTTACTACGTTGTTCATGATCTTTAATTACCGATGATCGCAAAATACATAGATAATTGCTAGAATTCAAGAATGTTCTGAGTGTGACAGCCTATTAAAAGTATATATGCAATATTAATTGATTTCAAAAAGTAAATCAAGAAAAAATTTTTTTTGAACTATCGTAACATTTTGAATTAGTCTTTCCTGTGATATTACATTTTATATAACTTATAATAATACATTATTTCTGTGAACAGAATGTTAGAACTCACCTTACCATAAAACTCGAATTCTTGTAAATGAGTTTGTAACTCGCTCATCCATGACTTCAAGTTTTTTTCAAAAACTCCATGTCTTTGAAACATTGTATTATTTGTTTCTCCAAGATGATCTGCATGGCATTCTATATCATTTCCCAATTTTTTAAGGAGCATTTTAAGTATTGTCATTAAACTAGCAAACTCAGAGCATGCTAGAATTATATCTTTCTCCGAAAGTGGAAGATACATTTTTTCAAACAATTATACACTTTTATATTCTTATTTGAAAAATAAGTCAGTTTTGAAACGCTACTTAATCAGGAAATGTAAAAATCTACAATAGTAATAATAATAAAAATAATATGTTATACTATACATATGTGTATATACATTCTGTATTAATTGTTTTACTTCTGATTTTGAAAATTACTTTTCAAAATTAATATGTTCACATAAATCTTATTACTTTTGATTTTTTAAGAAGCGTATTTGAAATGATTCAAAAAGAAAATCTGGATAAAACTTAAAAATGCCATAAACAAACTGAATTCAGTTACAAGAAACAGATAAAACTTAAAAATTCCATAAACAAACTGAATTCAACATTTTAAAGAACAATAACTTTACTACATATTTATATGCTGCTTTATAACATTTACAATAACTTTGTTCATATTATTCTTTCAATATTGTGCAGGCTGAACTAAATTGCAGATTTTTATACATACATGGAATTTAAAAAATAATTAAAAAGATTGGCATCCTTTTTTTCCTCGCTTTTCACGTTCCTCTCAGACTTTTATCTGGGTAATATTCAATATCACAGAATATATAATTCACGGGTCAACGGATTAGTAAATAACATTTAACATTTAAATTGTACAATGTTGCAAAACACGAAGATGGTGAAATAACAGATACATGGAAAAACACTAAAGTCAATGAAACAGATTTCTCAGCAAAGCAGAATGTTAATAGAAAAAAGAATAATAATTGTTTTTAACTATATGATTTCTTTTGTAAACGAAGTAGAATTAACCATGCTATTTTTGAATGTTTGTCAATAATATGATGACCATATAATAATCAAGATGGAAATGATTCTTCTAACAGAGAATAATCAGAAAACAATTAAGATGGAATAAAACATAGAATATAAATAAAGAAAGGTACTTGTTCGAACAATAATTTCTTGAAAAATACAACTTTAAAAACGATTTTAAAAAAAGAAGATAAAAGATAAAAATGACTTCTTACATAAGTTCTTATATAACTGTGTAGCATGCCGTCTGAACAATACAATTAATATAAAAAAATATTGTTTGAATATTAAGATCAAAAAATGTTGAAATAACATTAATCAGAAGTCAAATATTTATGAATAATATTTTGAATGACAAAATAAGATTGTACATGTAATGAATGAAAGAAGGGTAAAAAGATAAAATGAGAATATTTTTCCATAACACTAGTTACAACAATATTATTCATATTTCATATTATTCATTCATTATTCATTACCTTCTGTTATTCTTTCGTACTTTGGTTGAAATAAAAAGATATTTAATTAATTAATTAATTAGTTAATACACATAGGTGTATAACTCTGTTATTATTATTTCATCGATAAATACATAAGATCAATGTTTTGACCATTCTCGATTCGAGGGAAAATTTCGTATGTTTTTATCTGCTGCATTGATAAACGATGAAAATATTTTTATTCGAAGTTGATAATTAAATCAACAATTTCATAACTTGCCACGATAAAAATTTAATATACTAATATACTAATATACTAATATAGTTTATAGTACTACTTACTACTAGTTAGATTGCAATACACGTATGAAATGTCATATAAAATTTGTTGCATCAATTTTCTAAATCTTTCTTTCAAAGGTACAAATAAGTTTTCTAAATAGTTTCCAAAGATTTCTATAGATTATTCTGTTTAACTTTCTTGCATTAATATAAGTATAGCAATAACGATAATGATGATTAGTGGTGTTTAGTTCTAACTTTGTATGAATATTTAAATTAATTGATATGATTATTGGACGTATAAATATAGGAGAAGCAACTAACTAATGTTGTTTGACAATTGCACACTGGAAAAGAAAAAGAGGTACCCCTCTTTTGTAATATCAGAATTGTCGACAAAGATGTACCATGAAAATAATAGTGTAATAAATAGCACAAGTACATAAAATTACGAATTGGTCGACTTTCGACTACTCTGTCAATTCTAGTGTCAGAGTCATCCAAAGCGTTGGAAGACCAACTTTGGAATTAAACTTGAGAGTCTCAGGTGAAGTTAGTTTACCTGATGATGCTCTCTGCTTAATTACACCTAGACTATCTACATTCTTCTACATATAGAAATTCAACCAAATTCAAAGAAAAATAACAGTTGCCAAAACATTTCATAACGCAATGTGTATCTACAGAAACTGAATTTTCGAAATACGAAAAAAGAAAAAAGAATAAACCAAGAAAGGGGGATCGATATCATCGTTTCTCGACTCAGATGCTCCATAATAATAAATCATTGAAATACACAGGGGTGTATTGATGACACATGGTATCTCCGTGTACACGCGATGTGGGTCAGAGGTTCCCCGTGATTATTCTATTCCGAATAAGTATAAAAGCACGATGGTGGACCGTCGACCGGTACACAACCGGTGCAACTGTATCGAAGGTGAACGAATTTCCACCGCAACATCCAGAGAATGTTGAAGCTGACGTTGTTGGCGGTGTTATTGGCCGCTATTTGCGCAGTCCATGGCGCATCGCTCGCCGGAACTCGCACCGCCGACATGGACTTCCTCCACAAACAGAAGAAGATCTTCGACCTGTTGCTCTACGTGAAACAGACAGATCTGAGCGATGCTGAGTGGTATGACACAGGGAGAAACTACAACGTGGAGAGTAACATCGACATGTACAGGGACAAGGTGATTCTCCAATTTCGCGGGAAATTTACTTTCTTTTCAACTCAAATATATGTGAACGGAGAAGTATCCGGAAAGAAATTTTTAAATCAATTTTCAACTTCCTTCCTTTCTTTCTTTCTTTCTTTCTTTCTTTCTTTCTTTTAGTAGTTTCAACTCGTGAGAATCTGCACTTGCAAATGAATGAAAGTAACTGAAGAAGCTACAGTCATTTTTGAATTTCAGAATGTCGTGCAAAAGTTCATCTGGTGGTGGAAGCAAGGGATGTTCCTTGCCCAAGATGCCATCTTCACGCCGTTCAACACCGAGCAGAAGTACGAGATGAAAATACTTTTCGAGCTGTTTTACAACGCGAAGGACTTTCAAACGTTCTACAAAACGGCTAGCTGGGCCCGACTTCGCATGAACAACGGCATGTTCACTTCCGCGTTCACCGTCGCCGTGTTCTACAGAGACGACTGCAGATACATGAGACTGCCGGCGATCTATGAAATCTACCCTAACTATTTCTTCGACTCCGGCGTGATACAAGAGGCACAGAACTTGAAGATGTCTCGAGGTAGTTATCACCCTCTTTGTTTATCCATTTCTCAGCTTTTCATTAATTTTCTCGATGAATTCTGAAATCATAATACACTGAGAGATCTCTTTTTTCACAACGATGCATTCATCTATCACTATTATAATTTAAAATGAAAGCAGATATTTTTTCCTCCCTGGAATAATCGTCAAGAAGATCTAACTTTCGGACAGTGTCCGATCTTTCAGCTCTGTTGCAACAAAATCCTCTTTCTTTCCTAAAAGAGAAGATTTTACGATAAAATTTTTTTCTTCTTCATCTTTTCCCAAGGATCTGGCACCGCAGCCGGCATGAACAACATCGAGACGTACTTGGTGATGGCGAATTACTCGAGTAAATACATGGCGTCGTACATGGACGAGGATTACAAACTAGACTATTTCATAGAAGACGTCGGCATGAACGCGTACTACTACTACATCCGACACATGTTCCCCTTCTGGATGCCGAGCGGCAAATACAACATGCCCAAGGAGATACGTGGACAGTTGTACTACTTCTTCCATCAGCAATTACTGGCTAGGTACTTCCTCGAACGAATGTCGAACGGCCTTGGTAAAATCGAGGACTTCGACTGGAACAAGCCGATCTATCCCGGNAGGACTTCGACTGGAACAAGCCGATCTATCCCGGCTACTACTCGACGATGACGTACCCCAATGGCGTGCACTTCCCACAGAGAGACAGATTCTCGGCGATACCTTACTACAAATACAAATATCTTAAGGTGAGTGTGTTCGACAAATTATTATTTTGATGAAAAATTCATCTATATATATAAGTATACAGTATAGTATATATTATATTATACATAGTATATACTATATTATATTATATATAGTATATACTATATTATATTATATATAGTATATACTATATTATATTATATATAGTATATACTATATTATATTATATATAGTATATACTATATTATATATACTATACTATAGTATATACTGTATATACACTATATATTATAGTACTATATATACTATAGTATATACTATATTATATTATATATATTATAATATAATACATATATAATATATATATCAATTAGTCAAGAATATTAATCATAAGAATACTGATAT
>NIPQ01033767.1:0-11829 GCA_002806875.1 Lepidotrigona ventralis hoosana
TAACAAACATTACTCTGCCTACAATATCCTGGAATATTTTCAGAATTTTTTTACATATCGCCAGGTAAAGAGAAAAGCACAAAAATAAATAATTTACTCTGTAACTGCACTTTACCTAATGAATTTTTTGATATTCATACGCAGCATTTTATGGGTCAACTGGGCTACAGAAAGAAAGGTGAAACTCCAATTAAGAAGATTTAATTACAAAAGTTCTCAAATTAATTCCCATAATCAGATTTTTTTTTTAATTTTTTGATATTCATACGCAGCATTTTATGGGTCAACTGGGCTACAGAAAGAAAGGTGAAACTCCAATTAAGAAGATTTAATTACAAAAGTTCTCAAATTAATTCCCATAATCAGATTTTTTTTTTGCAAATCGATATTTGGTCGATTTATAGACTCGAAAAAAACACTAGCGTCGCATAGCGGTGAAACGGTTTGACTAACTGCTACTTCTATCTTTATCGTACATAATTGTCCCTCTGTCTAACACATTTCTTCTTCTCGCACATTCAACAATCTTTGTAAAAACGTGATGGACGCTCTATCCTTGTCGCGTGTTGTTTACGAAAGTGTTGTCACCTATACGAGTATCAGGGAACTGAAGTCAAAAAATACAACAAGAATTAGCCATGTGCTGCCATTGGACAGTCATTGCAGAAACTAAAATAGATTCAGAAAGACGCTATAGTTCCAGTCAATGCTACAGATGGCGCCATACTTACTCGTGTGGCGGCGCGCGTATTTTTAAAACGAGCTTAACAGCGACGACGTCGAAGAAAGAACAAAATAAAATAGCGGAAAATATATTATAATTTCAATTGTTAAGAATCAGGCAAAGCAAGCAGTCGTCACAAAGATTTTTTTATACATAAATTAAAATAAATAATACATGTTGTGTCTTGTTAATTCTCGTAATATATTTATTAAAAAGGTATAAATCAGTCTGTCTGTGATCTAAATACGACTGTAATAAGACCTATAGGCTATCTACTCTAAGGTCTTTCATTTCTTTTAATAAATTCAATTTTCATTTGCAAAGAGAAACTAATTAAAGGAATTAATTTATAAACTTATGCAACTGCATCTTTCATGATAGATCCTCAGCTCAAAGCATTACTGTGGATGATATTTAATTACTAGCAAACTACGTTAGAAATTTTGACCAAAGTTTATCAATTTGCTATGACCCATGAGTCTAACGCCTTCCAATTCTGTTTCCGTGTTATTTACCATAGTTGGAATAGCTGAAATTCGACAAATTAAGAAAATTTTTGTTTGCTTATATTCAGAATGTAAATAAACATTAAAAACCGAAACAAACGAACAAAATTTTACAAACTTCATTTATAAATAAAACTATTTTTCGAGTTTCTCACTACGAAATTCGAAATGCTAATGCAAAATTCCTTAACGATACTTCTCGCTAACGCCTGGTTATTCTAGGGTCACTGGATAAGTTGCTGTTGGGTTTCGTGTAAAAGAATTATGGACACACTTTATAACTTGAGAATCAAATTTATTTAATGGTTACTCGCAAGATAAGAGTCACATTAATAAGACCGAAATTGGTACCAAAATTCTGCTCTGCGATTGCAAGAAGGTCTTTCATATTTTAGTTTATCGCAGAAAGAGAGAGAGAGAGAAAGAACAAAGATGGCCAATTATATAGACTTGTCTCTTAGCCATTTACTTCGGGAGAGAAGTATCCTGATTCAGTGCAAGTAGCAAGTCGACATCGATAAAGAATGTTTGGTCATCAAAATTAACATTTTCTTTGCCAAATATTTATTCTAATAATCACAGAATCAAAATACAGTTTAAAATCATATAAATATATACTTCTATCGTTAAAAATACATTTCGTACAAGTGGATTCCATGTTATTTACATACATGTTGAGAAATGGATTGGATGAAATTCACATGGGAATATTTTCAGCGGAGAATAAAGCTACGTTGCTTCGTTGTAAGCAATTTACGAAATTGTCGTCCATCTGATGTGCCAACGGTGACGACCATAATGGTTCCGCGTTGTTTAGAACAGCTTCCTCGTCCTTCCTCTGTCCCGCGATCGAGAACGACTCCAATTTCTCGAAAATGTACCTCAAACCCTTTAGCAAATGACTCTCGTTGCAGGCTGTCGAGGAAACGCAATTTAACATGACAACCTTGCTTTTAAGATCGTTCAATCGAAGCGACACTTTCTGTAATTCGTCTTCCATTCTCGATCTTTGCCGCGCTTCCGCGTCTAACAGCGCTTTGTTGCTCGAAAGTTCCTCCTTCAGCTTGAAATTCGACTCGACTAGACTTGACAATTGCGATTCCAGGTTACCGAGTTTCTTCCTTCGACTTTGATCTTCTTTGGAAACTTCTATCTCCTTTGATTGCCTCATTCCCTTATCGAATCTTTGGATCTTCTTCCAACGATGTCTCCGCGCTGAATATTTCTTGAGTCTCTCCTAGGTGAATATTTGCAAAAGATAGTTAGATGTATATAAAAAGAAAAAATGTCAGAGTTTGTTAAAACTATCAACGAACTATCAGCGAAAAATATCCCTGCTTAAAAATCTTTGGACAAGTGCTATTATTCGTGGTTAATATGTCAATACAATTATTATAATATAAGAATGCAATGTAATTAAATATTAATATCATTTGTGTGATTACAATGCAATTTAAAGATCCTGCAATCTACATAAGTACTGAATATCAAAATAGAAATTGTAAGATTTCTAAGAGGGTATGTATGCCAGAAAAGTGAACATCCAAAAACCACAATCTTCAACATACACGTTTTATGAAAAATTAACCTTAAGAATTACAAAACCTTAAAGAATTATTGTAAAATTTCACTGTGTGAAAAAGATAATTTTGATCACGCTAATAATTCCAGTAACTTACGAAGGAATCTGTAGAGAAATTTATCAACTCACTGTTTTGTTTTGTAAACTTTTCCGATGTTTCTGTGGAAATCCGTGGATTTCATTTTTATTCAGCATGCCTCGTCGCAAATCCATGCAGAATCTCGTCTTCATACTTTCGACTATCTCTCGCCTTCTCTTCAGTATCGTCAATATCATCTGCAGAGTGTTAATAGGTATACGATTTTCAGTGAGATCTAGCCTCGTGATTCTAGTATTTGATTGTAAGAGCCGAATCATCATTTCCGCTCCGTGTTTGCTGATGCCACAGTGTCTCAAACTCAAGGATCTCAGCCAGACGTCGCTCTTTAACGCGTAGATTAATTGCTTCAAACCAGTGTCACCAAGTTTTGGATTCTGGTTTAGGATCAGCGTCTGCAAACCCTGGACCTGAAAGACAAATTGAACGAATTAGAAAACAAGTTGTTTTCGAATTTCAAAAAAATATATAGTTCACGTGGACTATTTGTACAAATTTGTACAAATTATTTCTCTGAATAAAATCAAAGGAGTGTATTAATTATATAATTCGTTAGTACAGTATCTATGTTCTGGATTTAAATTTCTTATAAATGCATAAATATCCGCAGCTTATTAACTATATTTATTTCAATTTAGATAAGTGATCGTTTTGTCCTCCGCAATATTAAATATACATTATAATATTGTAATAAAAATCACATTATCGTGATTCAGATTGCAAAGATAATATGCACTTTCTATCTCTTCCACGAACGACAAAATTGATTCTCACCTTGTCAGAATTTTCATCGCGAGACTGTACAGAGGACTGTTCCCAAACGTTCTGCAACAAGTCGGCCTTCCTCCTCTTCAAAAACAGCGACAAATTCATGGCGCTTCTGTCGGACAACCGACACGACGACAAGTTCAAGACACACAACTTTGGATTGTTCCTCAAGCTGCCCAACAGCAAATCGCAACCTATATTTAAAAAAAAGAAAGGAAAAAAGAAATGGACGGTAACTAAAACTATTCCATGAATGATCGAACGAATAGCAAAAAAGTAGTGACACGAAAGAAAGAGCGTGTAATCTGTTTGGAAAATATCATACTGCGATACTACTGAATTAAAGAAACAATTACAAGGAAATAATAACATAAGAATCAACGTATTTTTAACGGTTGGAAAATAATACTAACCGACGTCTCCTATGTGACACCTCGTCAGAGACAAACTTATCAGCTTCTCGTTGCTTCTCAAACCGGAACACAGGATGTTGAGATACTTCAACGTCAATGGGATCCCATCGACAGTGATCGAAGTGATAGCGGGAGAGTCTCTCGCGCAAACAGCGATGGAATCGACGAGACAGCGCAACAGGAAGTTGGTATAGATGACTGGCCTCTCTCGTTCATTTCCTTTGCATCGCCTGGACGTGTCATCAAATGCCAGTCTAGGATGTTTCGACATCTTTCTTTTCTTTTTTTTTTTTTATTTTAATATTTTTATTAAATCTGGGAGATTTTTATTCTTATCGCTCGTTCGCTCCTATGCCATTCTCCAACCTCCATATTGTTACTCCTCTGGTTCCACATTCCACTAGCTTCCCAAGTCGAATCTCCCATCATTTCATTCAGTCCAGACGATGCGACCTGCAAGCTTAAACTTTCTGGGAGTAGTATCCGAAAGGAAAATATCTTTTTTCGAGTGTGGCAATTTTATTGTTGCATAAAGGAAAGGTTCAAAGGATTTGATAATGTAGAAGTTTGATAATATGGGAGAAAATTTATCAATTGGAAATTCTGTATTATTTTGAAAGTTAATTCAGAAACTAAGAGAATTAGAATGAAAAGATTTAAGAACTTTATAGCGTATATTACAAGATTTATAGTGAATGCTACAATAACATAAAAAGAATAGAAGAATTTTTCTAAATTGGAATTATTTTCAGAATTAGAATGGAAAGATATAAAAACACATATATTCCGATAGTATAAAAATTGAGGATTGAGAAATTGTAATTTTTATTTTACTATGATAAATACAATTCTAAGATAAGTAAGAATCAGGAAACTCAAAAATTTAAGAACGCTCATGCTCAATATTTTGGCAATACAGAAATAAAAGTTTCTACAATTTTGTATTATTTTGACCATTAATTGTGAGACAAGAAGAATTAATTGACATTGAAGTAATTCAGAAGATCTATGCTACACAGAAAAATGGCACTGGAATGTTAAAGCAAAGCTTGGGAAAAGTTTAAGCTTGGGGATGCAAGGAGATCAAGCGATTCTCTAAATTCCATTCTCATAAGTACCTTGGTTCAAAGTTTTTACATATCTGAGCATTTAAGACAAGTCGTTATTTCCCACGCAACGATTTCGTAACCTTTTCGCAGTAACAATCAATCAGTCTTTATGTGTCGTCGCTTTTTACTTCGTTCAAAAGTCCCTTTCGTGTCTCCCAGTTTTACATTTCTATAACGTTCGATTAAATTTCTCTGACGTTCAGAATTACCACGGTAGTTACCATAATTTCTCAAGCTTCTCCTCCGTATTCACTTTCTCTCGTACTCGTTTGCAACGGCTTCGGCTATAGACATTGATTTTCGACAGACTTCGATTCTCGGCGATACTTTTCAATATTGGGGGCCAATCTTTCAAGGCCACGCGATCCACGCAGAATCGTAAACAACCCTCTGACAAATATGCTTGTACGGCGGGCAATGGTTTAACATTTTTTTCTTGGCATAAGACCTTGTTAAAAATTACTGTCTATACTGTATGAAGTATAATTTTATAAGTTTATAAATATGTTAAGTTAATTAATTATTAATTATCTTTGGATCATTAAATGATTAACATCTCTGAAGAATAAAATCTGTTGTAAAGTAAAATTCTTAAATTAGGTCAGTTTAATTTCTTTTATAGTTCATTATTGTTAGAAAATACTGTCAACATTATGTGATGAATTATTAACTTCATTTGCAAAGATATTAAATTATTATCCTTGAATCCTTAAATTATTAACATTGATTATTATACAATTATTAACTCTGAAGAATAAAGTTTAGTAAAATAAAATTCTTACATTAGATCAGTTTAATTTTTTTCTTTATCGCTTAAGGTACTATTTTTATTTTTAAAAATTTTAATATTATTATCCTTGGATGATCAATATTTCTAAAGAGTAAAATTTATTAAATTATCAAGTAAAATTCTTAAATTAGGCCAATGTAATTTTTTTCTATATTTTATTATTGTTAAAATACACTGTGAAGTACTATCTTCATTTTTAAACATGTTATTATTACAAATTAAATTACTACCCTTAGATGATTAATTCATTAATACCTGAAGAATAAACTCTATTAATGTATTGAATAAAGTTCTTTAATTTTCTCTGTACTTTATTGTACTTTGCATGTGAGGTACAACTTTCATTTATAAAGATATTAAATTAAGTTAATTATGTCTGGATTATTAAATTATTAACATCTCTGCAGAACAAAATCAATTAAAATGTCAAATAAAATGTTTCAATTTAATCTTCAGTTTAATTTTTTCATTATTTTCCCTTATATTTCATTATTATTATATTTCTATTTTTTTCTCATATTTTATTTCTACGTTTACCTTTTAATTTTTCTTTATATTATATTTTTAATCGGATCATATTCTTGAAATTGTAGATAAAAATTGATTAATTTCTAGTTAATCAAAATCAACGATAGTTGGAGAAATTTCAAAAGACTCAAGTGGATTAACGAACCTGGTATAACCAACCGAAATGTCCATGATTGGTTCTTCTCGCCTCTCTGCTACTTTGCATAGTGTTAAGATACACAGACGTCATAATATTTCTTGATTTATCATTGTACGAGGCTTACTGACCGACAATATGCTTGGACATGTTACTGAGTAATTAAAAAAAAAAAATGTTGAATTGAAAATATCTCTGATTAAAAATTCATTAAAGAGAGAAACTTCAGTTTCGGTATTACATATCGAACATTTGACTATTAGTTGTTTCTCTTCGCTCGCAACTTCACCCCACTGGGGGGAAAAAGTTTACTTGTCCCTGAAACATTAAAAGATTCTAAAGGCATAGAATAAAAGAATAATCCCCAGTATTATATACCGTTCGTGCAGTTTATCTTCTAATGAATTACGTGCTTAAAATTTTAATGTTTACACTATTTATTTATTTTCTAAACATAGATAGGAATATATAAACTTACGTTTTTTTTTCTTTTTTTTTTCCTTTCTTTTATCTTAAGCTATAAACTGACATCTCCTTAATATTAAAGATCATTTAATTTACTTGACGAAATTTATACTTTTATTTTATTAGTTTTAGTTTATAGTATTTAATCTATTCACCCAGGTCTGCTTGTTCACCTTTGATTTATTATTATTGTTAAATATTCCTACTGCAATGACCGCATTAATCGCACCAACGTTCTTAGAATTATTATATCATAGATATTAATTATTATTAAGGTATCCTGCGGAGTTAAAATTTGTAATATATCTCTATAAATATCAATTCTAATGAGAATGATTTGACAGACAATTTGACAATAAATATATGATAAAAAGTAGAGAATAAATTTGATTGAACTTACGCTTGATAGAGGAACAAACGTTCATTATCGTTAGTAGCCATTTTACATTTAATTAATTATACGTTCTTCATTACCAGCATTATGATACATTCCTCAATATCGATATGACTGATTACATCTCCTGTTTTCCCTTTCCTCTAATTACAAAGATAAAAAAATAAGACTGAAACTTCTTCACTTTTTCTTAAATTATAATAAAATAAATTACGATAAATTTTTTTACAACACGTTCTCTCGGAAAATTAGTCCTAATCCTTTGAACATTTGCTTAACTTCGCCTCTCGAATCTGTTTGTTTTCAAATTAATTATACTTGGATTTTACTTGAATCGTTTCTCAAATAAAAAATAAAAGGTTTGTAAATAAATGCGCAATTAATTTTTGGTATCTACAGAGAGACAAAATTAAAAATAGATTATTCGTTTTGAAGATAAACGTAGCAAATATAAAGGTTTAATAATGAGAAGCTATTCTTACTTGGTTTATTAGTTTTATTTTGTGTTTAAAGTATCTGATATGGACATTTTATAATTTTTTTTATTAATATTCTCATGCCTCGATTGTTGATCTCCATTAATATTTTCTTTTTTAATCTTCGAGTGATGACATCATCTCTAACGGCTATTGTTATTAATAAGAAGTACGCCGAGGTATTTTTTTAAATCTCAATTTTAAAGTTATGCAATTCAGTTAAAAAAGAAAAATTTATTTCTTTTTGATATAATATTTTAATATCATAATTTTTTTCACTTGATTGTTCTTGATTTAAGTAATAGTTTATAATTATAATTAATTAAATAGTTTATGTAAATAGTAATAATAGTTTATATAAACAGGTTCAATTAGATTATATTAATTGTATTAATTATCAGTCAACTGTGCAATGATTGTTCAAGAGTGAAAAATCTCAACTAACAAATTCAATTTAATATACACTACAAATTAATTCATATTACTAGCAGGTATATTTCTCCACATTTTTAATATACATTTTTAGATACTTCTTCTCCTTTATTTTCATACTTTTATTAAAATTTTAATACCTTGGTGTCAGATTCCAATTACCATTTATGACATTTTTTCCATCATTTCCTCTCACATTTCAAAATTTTAATAATTTCTCCAAACATTCAAACTAAATTAAATCAATGTAGAACTTCTGTTCCACAGGTCCTTTGTCTATTTCTTGTAATTTCCATCGAATTGGCAGAAAATTCAAGAAGGATCAAATTTTCAAATTGATAATAAGAGAAAGCGAGCAGTAAATGATTTTGTTCGAATATTAACGTCCTCAAATTTTCAGGATCAGCATTTAATTTCAGCAGAAATAAACATATGTTTCAAATGGAAAGATGTGCAAGATGCAGTTCCACGACAAAAAAACGATTACAAACACGTTACCGATGAGCTCACAAGCAAAGATGATAATTTTCGATCAAGGGAATTATAGCGCCCGTGGACAAATAATCGCTTTGCGCTACCGCTATGTAAACTGGTAATAATAATGATCCTCTTATTTGCCACATGCAAATTCTAGATACATACTCATTAATTTCCTTTGACTGTAACCGAGCATGTAGTGACTTCTTATTGCTCTTAAACTTCTTTGATTTAAGACATGAACATTTCGGTAATTGAAATATAAATTTCCAATAATTTTACTTGCATCCCTCTATACTCTAATTCATTCATTATCTTACGGTTTATTTTTACAAATTATTACTCCTCTGTAAAGTAATGCTTCGAGCTCGTTGAGATGCATTTTGAAATGGATCATTAATTTTCTTACGATATCTTAGATATCATTGCCTGATTTTAAAACTTTTATATTTTAGATATTAGTTAAATATTCCAATCATTTTTTTTTTTTGAATCCTTTCGAGTATAGAAATTTTTATCTAATTATACATTCAATTTTCATCTTCGTGAAATTTTGTTCATAGTCCAAATAATAACATTGTAAATGTTCATGTTTTTCCTCTGGAAATATTCATCCAAGTACGTTTCAATGCGCTTAGAATTTTGTAGCTTCTGCAAAACGAAACAGGTCGCTGTGTGCAATTGTTCATCATTCAAACAGTGTACGGTATTAGCCTTTCAAATCGAATAATACCATTCAAGGAGATTCTGTTGAATGTTTCGTAACGTTGTGTTCAATATTCAGCTGGAAATCTATGGGATATTATCATTATTCTACTTTTGCTATTTCTATCGGTTTATCAACAGCTCTACATTTTCAACATATTATAACATTTTGTTATTAATATTCCGTTTTAGAAAATATTAAAATGAACGAAACGTGACTGGTATGACTTTCTATAATATTTTGCTCAAAACTACTAGATATAATCTTCTCTCTAAGCATTCTCAATTTTATCTCTACTATTTTAGATGAATTTCTTTAAATAATCCCTTACAACCTGCAAAATTCTTCAATTCATTAATTTCGTCAAAGAACTTATGTTAGTTTCAACGATTAATCTTGCTGATGGCCTGTGTCGTTGCTCTTCAAGATGTCGCCTACATTCATCTCTTCTGATGAAAAATGATCTACATTATTCTATAAAATATTGTCATCGTGATTCTTCTAGACTATTTTATTTATAAGATTAATTACAGGATCAGGAATATTTTATAATTTTAATATTTTAACCCCGTTAATAAATCTATTTCTTAAGAATCTTTTTCATCAAACATTTTTATTTGAAGATGTAAACTGTCAGTAATCAATTTTATCTTCAATTCTTTATAGTTGCAACTTATTAATAATATTAATTAATATATCTATAACAATTTATTAGTATAACAATTAGATATAATTATTGATATTAACTTCAAGAAATCTTTCGTTATCGGAAATATTCTCACAAAGTGATCGATATCAACATCAAAAATATTTTTTACAACTTTCCAAACAATCCACGAAAAATGTGCAATTACAGAAATCATGTTTATGAAGGTATAAACTATCACCGATCAATTTTATCTCGGGAAGATGTTTGCCAAAAAAAAAAAAAAAATCCACAACGGATCCTCCTCTCGTGTTTTATCAAAACGAGCTCTAATAAATGAATAAATCACACGTCACGTAACGCGAACGTGCCCTTAACGAAGAGAGGAGATCCCCTCGCGTCGGCGCACTCCCGCAGAGCAAACAAAATATTTGGCTAGGTGTACGCGAAGAAGAGGGGCAGAGGCATCCCGATCTCTCTGTGGCCTCTTCAGCTTGCTTTGCCCCTCATAGAATCGCAAACTTTAGTCAGTGAATTCGAGGCCATCATGCAGCCTGCACAACAAAGGTCTAGCTTTATTAAAACATCGTGCACATCTCGGGGCAACGTGTCGCCTAACAATGGATCGGTTGATCGGTCGATCGTGGCTGAAAGATCGTCGGTGAAAACGTCATCCGTCTTGTCGTCTGTGAATCAATCGTCACTTTGTTATACACTGTCTTCTCGCGCACTTACAGTGGAACAGTAATAGATTCTACAAATCTTTTTCTTTCTCTCTCTCTCTTTTTTTTGAGATTGTAAATTATAAAATTTCGCGAGCAACTTTTGAGAAAAAAATTCTCTTCATAATTCGATTAGAACAGAACTAGAGTTCAAGTGAATTACTCGCGAGTGATTTTGATTATTTTTTTTTTTTTTTTTTTTTTTTTTGCAGACAAAGAATGGAATTAAAGAATCGTGAACAATTACGTGTGATTACCATCGTAATTTATAGTTCTGAGAAAGATCTATTATACCTTGAGTCTGCAAATTCAAAACTTTCAAACTAGTGATGTCAATTATCCTCCATGCTTCCGACATTTTAAACAAATTGATTATCCGAATTAATTGTTCACGAGCAACGTCGACCTATTCTCGTTTACGGAACATTTCAAAGTATTATAAACAGATGGGAGTACGATTTACAATTCCAACTTCCCGAAATACAACGGTATACCAAACCAAATGAATCGAAAAGTATTGACATTAATTACTCGCGAGTGAAATCAAGCAGGCAATAATAAACGTCGGATGGTGTTTAGGAGGAACGTGCGACCTCGAGGATTTCGAATGTCTCTGGAAAGCTTCACCAATGTTGAAACGCGATCTCGATCAGGATTGAGCTCTCGATCGACGTCACGATTCGACGATTTCTCAATTTTGGTCCACGCCCAAACAAATCTATCGTCTTTCTTCGAACTTAAAGACTCGTCAACTTGTCAAGATTCTGTCCGTCTCTTTTTCTCTCAAACGTAAATTACCTCATGCACACGAAACGTTGTTCACAACGTAATCTTCCGCGGTTACGTCGATCGAACGTT
>NIPQ01033775.1:0-11933 GCA_002806875.1 Lepidotrigona ventralis hoosana
TCCATTTATCGGGAAAACTTTTAACCGAACGATAAACCATGGGAGGGGGGGGGGAACAATCGCGATTAAGGGGTTGTCGCGATCGAGGTCGCGCGCAGCGGCTACGAGCCGAGAAAAATTGAAAAAATCTACATAATTTCCCACGATGAATTTCCCTTAATTCATCGAACGTCGTCGTGCCGGCCTTCGGCGTCGCTCAGCCCGCTTTCTCAGCCGATGAAAAGCTGATCAATTCACGCTGACGCGGCGCGAGCCAACCTCGAAAGAACACGCGCCGCCTCGAATAAATTCACCTCGTCTCTCTCTCTCTCTCTCTCTCTCCATGAGGTGCTTCCTTCGCGTCGCGACGACGAAACGAGCAGTTTCTAAAAAAGAATACTATGCACGGTATGCGCTCGCATACGCGAGATATCCCCTTCGATGGGGCGAGGAACAGCCTCGCGTCGCACTTAACTCGACCAATTCACCTGGAAATTCAATGTCGCTCTTCGTCGTGATGTCGAGGCACGAAAGAAAGAAAAAAAAAAAAAAAAAAAAAAACCGNTGAAACGACTTTTAGATATTTCCTCTTCCAAAGAGTAAATTTTTTTGTTTATTCTCCCTGGGTGTGTTTCGTAGAAAGGGGAAGGGCGAGAAATGTCAAGAAGTTTCTTAGTGGGTGGGCGTATCGTTTTGTATAATCGTGACTGCACGTGGTTCCTTCGAAAAATCAAACGTGTCATGGAATGTATCGTTTCATTTGAATAACTTGCAAGAAAATGTCACTCGTACATTTCTATAAAATGATTTATGAATGAAAAAAAAATTGCTCAGTGACTTGTATATTCTCCAAAAGACAAAACCAGTTACGCAGTATACTAATTGTTTACCAAATATATGCTTGACACACGTGTTTTCAGATTGGTTTTAAATTTTAATATTATAATAACAATAAAGTTATTTAATATTATAAATACTACAATAATAAATAAATGATAATTATACTACGAATAAAATTATTTTAATTATTAAGATTAATTACTAATTACTAAGACGTTATATTTCTTCAGAAAGTTTGTTTCTGAACGAAGAATTAAATCGAATTATGATATAACAAATTTAAAAGATTCCGAACTAATTCATTTGAACACAATGGACACTCGTTATTTGTCATTTAACGTTATACCAATTTGCGAATGAAGAAAACGTCACTGAAGGCCGCGACGTTGAATCGATTATCGATGAGCATGAACGCTCAACACTATTAATAAACAGGATTAACGTTGTAGCATCGTAGCAAGATTATAAATCCACTAACGAAATCTGCAAATTGATAAACAGTCTCGGATACGATCTTGCGCGACAGAAGAAGTATCGATTTAAAAAGAAAAAAGAAAAGAGAAGGAAATCAAAAATCAAGAAACATCGAATAACGCGATTGAACAAAATTGGTTCTTAAGTGAATCGAATTAATAATCGTAATTTTAATTCTAATTTATAAATTAACGATTGTATTATAACAATTTTAAATTAATAATTGTTTTATAGGATGTTATTATTTACAATTCGCTGGCGTATCATTATGTCTCTAATAACGCAGAGAAAACTTTTACTTTGTCAACGAAATATAAACGATTAAATGAAAGTCCACTTAAGAGTTAAATAATCCTAGTTTTAAAAAGGATTATGTAGATATCGTTCATTCGCTGCAATAATAACACAACTCGAAATTTCTAGTTTCTGAATTATTCGTACGGAAAAAACGACCTGTCTCTTGTATTTTTTTTCTTTACCGATGCTCGAAATTATCATAAGAACGTGGCATTTCAACGTCATGCTGTAACAAAATTGCAAACGAGAAAATTCGTCACTTTCAAATTATGTCGATTTACTGCATCAAATTTTCTGCCTTCGGAAAAAAGAAAAAGATTCAAAAGAGAGATAGGGGTAAAAAAAACACAGAAGATCGACGTCAATTTGGTTGACGGTTGTTCCATTCATTTTGCACGAGTCGAAACATCCTGCGAAACTTTTCGATCTTGTTTTCAAACGATTTACATGTTACAACCGGCGTGGCCCCCGCGTTTGCACACGGATCAATAGTACGGACGCTTTGTCTAAACGAATCTGTACACTGCGTCTATGAGCGCGTGATTGCTGTGACTAAAACTATTTGCCAATTTGCAAGTTCTGTTAATGGGTTTAGCGTGGCCTTAACTTCGGGCATTGTGCATCCCATCATTTAAACGGAGCAACGACGAGCATTAAACATTCTCGAGGATACGCGCACTTCCGCCGCAGAGAGACATCCGAGAGAAAGAGAGAGAGAGAGAGGCACACTCGTTTCTTTTCAACGGGAAGCATTACAGTTTAATTGTGCGAGATTATAGGCGGCAGAGGCTGCGATTATTTTCTTCCTCCATTACGATGACAGTTACAGTTAGTCATAGAGGTCTGCATAGATCCCCGCTCGAGTGTCCCGGGACTAGTTATATCGTTAGACTATAGTGGATTTTTATGCAAATTCTTATCGCTGAAAATACGACGGAGGAAAATAGAAAGAGAATCTTGGTAGAGAATTATTACAGAAAACGCTGCATTATTTTTTCGTATTCTGTGAAGACGTTTTCTGTGTCTTCGAATCTTCTGCAAATCAAAAGTACAAAGATCTCACGAATATGTTACATATATCTTTGCTGTGAATTATTATGTCACTATTATGCAATAGATTTTCTGTAAATACACTAAATTTGTTTTAAAATTGGAGACTGAATGGAGAATTGGTATTTATTCAATTGAGGATAAATATGAATGCGCTGCTAATGTGTCAGATTTTCTTAGAGTCAATTTAAATTTCCTACCATATATTATTTTAAAGAGAACGATCATCATAATTATCTCCTATGATTTTGTTGTTTATCTAATTTTGACAAATCATATTAAAATACAACGTGTCTCTTACCTATTAAAGTAAAATAAAAATCACAATTTCTTCTCTCTTCTCAAACTAATTAAAAAAAAATATATATATATATATATTTCTAACTAATCATATTTTGCCGCGAAAGATCCGTTGAAAAACGCACGAGCCTGCTAGAACTTTTAATAAACAAATACAAAGCAACCGTTGAAACCGTACTGTCGCGTGTCAACGTACAAAATTGACTTACTTCAAAGTTTAATGAATAAATTTCACTTTTCAAAAAGTAGCAGTTCCATTCCCTTTCTTTTTCCAAAAGCTTGAAATTCATGACGTCTCGATGCCCGAGGAGGAGCAGGAGCACGAAGACTTCTCCGACCAATTGCAAAGTCCAGCCCGACACGATGAAATTGCTTTTCGAAAAGCACGTTATTTGAGGGGAAGGCTATTTTAAGCTACCGGATAAACAAGATAGTCGTCGAGTAGCCAGGTTCAGCAATTTTTCAATAGGATTGTCCAAGTCGGTCGAGCTCGCGAATGCAAAGAAGAAAAGACCGAGAAAAAGAGAGAGAGTATCCTCTTTCTAACCCCGACGACGTCGTCGTTCAGCAAAAACAATTTGTCTCGCATCGAAAACTTCCTTGGTAAACGCGTTTCTCGCGATAATGAGAATCATTTCCTATTTTCTTCATCAACTGACTGTTTACGCGACCAAACGCTTCCGTGTGCGATTAATGTTCAATCCGACTGATCTAATAACCAAGCAGATTTGTGCGTTTCGTTTTATGGGACGCGATGTCACATTTTCACAAACTGTCTCATTGTTTCAATGGAAATTTATAATGGAATATTTCATTTTGCATCATCCAGTTTTAAACTAGTTTTATTTCAATCATTCTAAAATAATTATTACAGAAGGGATAGAAAAATTGTTGATTCTCCTTGCTTATGAAATTTGATCATTATGAAATTCAAGTGACATACTTGCTTTTCTGTCTTTCAAACTTTTATAGAGTTTTTTTTTTTTTTTTTTAAGTTACGTACTATTNATTACAAGCTGTCAATATTTGTAACAACTGAGTTGAACAGTGTGTTCAAAACAGATGACAAGTAAATTATTGAATGAAATAATTAATTTAATTGTATAATCGTAAAAGTGAAAAAAATGTTATAGGAATAAAATAATTTAATTTTTTTAAATATCATCATCGCTATTCTTTTCCCTTTTAAACATATAAAATATTCTAAACCGTAAAATACACCAAGATTCACAAGTATTCTAGTTGTACTTATTTACAATTTAAATTTCAATCTGTATTTCAATATATTGCGCTTTGGTTCACATCACATTGGTTTTTTTCTCTTTAAAATACGTGCCACAATTCTCAAATGTAGATTAACAATCGCAGTGAAAATATAAATCAATCGTGGAATTTCAACATTACTGACCAATGATTACGAATTACGAAATTTATCCAGGATTATTACTTTAACAGTGATTAATTGATTAATGATTGCAATGGTTATGGGAATGATTACGAAAGAAATTAATTACTGTTGGTCACTGGGGGATCGCGGTTGAAACGATCGAACGACGAACGGAGGACGATACAAGAGGTGACGAACGGGAAACATGGTCATTTGAATTGCTAAGCCGCGAGAAACACACGAGCTCCGATATTAATCGTTCTGGAATCGATCTTCGCGCCGTGGAAAAACAGAAAGAAATGGGAGGGAAAAAGAAACGAAACGCACCAGATTTCATTTGGCTCTCGATTTCCATATGAACTCGAGTACACAACGCGAGAGCAAAATTACCATATCGAGAGAACCAGGGTAACTGTTTCTATCAGTATTTTTTATATCAGTTTCTATCACTATTTGTATCTCTATTTGCGTGCTTCGACGTTGAGGTGAATTATACAAAATTATACTTGTAAAGATAAAAGGGCGTATCCTTTTTAACAAAGTTAAATCGAATCATTAAACTTTGTTGGGAATATATTTCATTTCTACAAGTTCTTACAACTTCTTTGATAATTGCAATTTATTTTTTACACAATTACTAGAATTAATTTTTAAAAGTATCTTATATTACAAAAATAAAACGAAGTATTTTCTTTTTACGAAAGCTAAATTAAATCATATTGAACTTCGTTGAAGAAGTTCCTTTCTAATTTTGTTTATACAAGCTCGTTTATATAATTTATTTTAATATTAGAGTGCACCGAGGTAGAACCAAGTTTCTGTCTTCTTTTAACTTCTCTCGTTTTCTTCGTCGTTGTCTTTCGTCTTCACTTTTCGTTCGTGGTCATAAACAACTCGAACGAAACAGAGAAGGAAAAAAAATATAAAATTAGTTAATCTATCCGGCTCACTGGACTTATGGTCGCCACCGTGCACAGCAGGGCAGAGCAATTCGTCTCGAGACAAAAAATACCCTTGGAAAATGAAGTGGACGACCATGTAAATTGCTCTCGTCAATTTTATTTTACGGTGTAACCCGGCCAAACCGAAATCAGCGCCAAGATTTACGGCCGTCAAGTCGCTCACGATCGGCAATTCTATCCTATGTTCGACACATTTATTCTTTCCGATCATTTTCTCCTTCTTCTTCGACCTTCGAGAATTAAAAGAAATTCGCGAAAGGATATACTCGAAGATCGAATTTGTTAAACGGAACGGAAAGTATGCGATAGCCAAGGATTTGCTCCGGGATTCGCTTTATTTATTTGGATTGATTGGATCTTATCATTGCTATATTCTGAATGTTTTATGCAAATTCAAGTTTTCATGAACGGCAACTGAAGAAACAGGTAAATACCTCCGACATCGTGGTATCGATTCGAGATATTTTCGACCACTGGAGGTAAATTTTGTCGTGGAAGGTGCATTTTACTTCGGATATTTTATATAGCGCAGGTATTTTCAGGGTAATTAAATTAAATATTTGTGGTGAATAGAAAAGAAAAGGATTGAAGATTAATTTAATATTTTACAGATTGTTGATAAGTATGTTAATTTACTTGTAGCCCTTATGGCTGAGAATAGTTGCTCTCAATATTCTCTGGCTTAAAAATCTTTAATTGTAAATATTATCATAAACCTCTCATATCTACAATGTTCAGATTCCACAGAGATATAATTAAATATATATATAATTAAATATTTAATATTTTCAAATTCTAACTGTGTTCAAATAAGTATGGATTTGCATGAAAATCAAAGGTAAATATTATTCTTCATTCATAGCCATGTCATATGATTCAGTCGGTCTAAACCTTTGAGTCTAAACCTTCCACATTTCTTTCCAATATCAATAGTGATTTCTTTCCTCAGATTATTTCAATATATCGTGTATATATATATATATATATATATATATATATATATATATATATATATATATATATANTTAATACAATGGAAAGAAGTATTAGAATGCAGTAAAATTTTTTTAATCCAAATTTCTAGGCTGTATTGCATTTCGAACGAGAAGATGATATGCCGCACTCGTCGAGAGTTAATTGTAGAATTACACGCGAGTTTTATTTCATTCATGGGATAAAGTTACGGATTTTTTTTGCGTTCTTAAATATCGTTGCAAACCCGGCGCTATAGGGACGTCAAGCTTGAACAGTGAGAGACGAAATATTCAGTTACAACGTTTCAAAAAGCGCACGCTGACAAAGTATTTCGCTTCGACATCTTTCTAAAGCGTTTCGCCATTGCGCAACAAGCAGTTTTTTGTGTACCTTTGCACCTTTCATTACGGAATTGAGGCAGTCACTGGATTTACACGCGTCGAGTGAATTTCCACGGAAAATAGACGGATACGCGCGCAGTTCATTCTCTTTCTTCCTTTCTTTTCTTTTTTTTTTCGAACAACTTTTTAGAACAACTCCATTATAAAAAATTTGAAATATTTCGCGAGTAGTTCTCGTTTTTTTTTTTCTTTTTTTATCTCCGCACATTATTAAGCCAGGATAAACAATAAAATGAAAGAAGAAAAGAAAAAAGAGAAAGAAAAGTAGACGGAATAACAGGCGCGATGCAACTTGAAAACAAACGCGAGCACAATCTATCACACGCGTAATCTAATCTCGTAATCCGTTCTGTAATGTAATTTCAACCACCGTTTATTAATTTTTATCCCGAGAACTCGAAATAATAACGCGATTGCTCCGTGAGAAAATGAAAAAGAAAATGTAGAATAAACTTTTCTTTTCGTTTCAGATTCAGTTTCCGGGGAAATCTACATTGAGAATTTATTTATAACATACTTGTAAGTGTGTATCTGGACAATTTTTACGAAAATAACTAATTTCGTTGCTTATAATTTCTGTAAAAGATTTCCATTCTTCCCCCCAAAGAAACTAATTTCCTTATTTAGAATTTTCTATGATAAATGTGTAACTTTCTATAAATTGGCTGGTAATTCTGCAAATTAATTAAGTGTAGACTGAGGATTATAGAAATTCTTTATGGCAGTTTAACTACTAGTAAATAAACAAACTAGTTATTTTTGTAAAAATTAACCAATTAATCAAGTACTTATCAGGTACGAATTTTTATGCATTTATGGGAAATTACAAAATGATACTGAATACATACAATGTGCAAAAATATATAAAATACCGAAGATACATAATACAGATAAAATGAACATCCGAGTTTTTACATAAAAAAGATATCCCATACTGAATATAATTCAGAAAAATTCGAATCATATTAGATGGTTCCAACAATGGTACTACATTACAACAAAAAATTCTCAATATGTACCAGGCGTTTCTATCCTATCATTTTTGTACAACACTCCAATTCGAATTCAATAACCGATCGTGATGAACCCTTTCTGCCAAGTCCGTAATCGTCGCCTCGCATTTATGTATCTGTTACACGTGTCGTGATTTCGCTGGTCGCGCAACAATACGCGAAATGATTCAATAGAAAACAGAAAAAAAAAAAACGATACGTGTACTATCCTGGAAACAGGTTCAAAAAGAGAAAGAAGAAAAACGCGTGGAATAAAAGAAATCGATGAAAAAGAGAAGAAAAGAAAGAAACGACGAAGGGAGAGAGCGGAGAACATCATAACTCGATATCCGAATGTTACGTATCAATCACCCTTCGATCCGGCGAGGGAGCAAGGAGATGGGAGAAAAAAGAATAAAAATTCGAGCTGGCGTTTCACTGGGAATGAAAGGATTAACGAGAAGAAGGAGGGGAGGAGAGCATTATATTCGATGAAGCGACCACGATGACGCGACGTGATACCCCTAAATCCAGTGCACGCGGAAATCCACCGGTACACTGGTTCCGTGCGATCGTTTTGCTCTTTCTCTCCACCGGTTCCTCCTTCTTTTTCACTCTTCTCTCCCAGTTTACACTTTTTTTATTCGCGTTTTATCTTCTCTTCGTGGAACGGCGAAGTGCTGCGCGGGATGATTGGCGACGACCAAGAGCACAAAGCCAGCAACCACACGCGGCCTAGCCTGGCGATTATGGCGATTATATCGTCGATATTACGGTGAGAGTCTCGTCGGATTCCAAAAGATAAATGCGCGACAATTTCGACGCATTAGTTTAGTAGGGTCGCTAGAGACTACGAGTCACTAAGTCAGAGGTGGCTAATTGGCAACCCTTTCCTCTCTACCGCTACCCCCTCCATCGATGAGTGAGAGAGTAAGACTGACGCAGTGGAGGGGATAACGGTAGAGAGGGAAGGGTCGCCAGTTAGCCACCTTTGCTCTAACAATAAGTATGAAATAACTAAGTACGGAAGGAAACGATTAGCTTGGACTAACGACTAATCGTAAGTTGAAAAATCAAGATTTATACGTAGGGAATTGTCGAAGTGTTACGACCGAAAGAGTATCGGCTAACTAGTTAACTCTTAAAGACACAAATTTGAAGATTACATACTGACTCTTTTTTTTATTTTTTGAGTCACGTTCTTACACAAGTTACTATCGCAGTTTTCGGGGAATTTTGGGAAAATAATGAAACTTATCGCTTTTGGTTATAGCGCGTATGACAACAACAACAACGACGACGATAGTTCGAGTGGGACTGACCGTATCTCTCTGTCAATTTCCTGCGTCCGGTGTTGTTCTTCGTCCATTCTCGACAGACTTTTTGCTTCGCTTCTTTGATTCCGACGCATATTTTTGTATACACTGACGATTAAAAATTTGGAGCTTTAGAGCTCCAGCTTTGAAGTTTCAAGAGAAACGATGGTCCAAACAAGTATTTTATTGGCGACATTTATTGTTAGAGTAGTGAGATTTTAATTCATCAATTTTACAAGTGTCTTTGATTTTACATAGTAAAATTGTAATATCATAATAGAATGTTAATAATGTAATATTATAATTGAAATCATAATATTCTTGAAAATTTTACGAAGTTTCTCTTACTCAGAGAACGAAAATACTTCAAATTTTTGAGATATATTTTTATTTGTATTAGATTTTGCGTCGTATCATTCAAAAGGGGAGAAAATTTAGAGATTCGTTTTTTCATCAGTAAAGCATCCTTGATCTGAAATTCGGAGCGAATCTATTTACAATTAGAGCGACTATCTATCTGTATTATTACTCTCTGTATTTAGAGCAGCGAAAAGGGATAATTTGGTAGCTGCAAACGTCACGTGCTGACAGATAACACACTTTTCACCTTGTTAACAAACACGCATTCACAACGACGGGACACAAAACTTATAATATGTCGCATTTATTGAATGCGGCGCGGCGTCACGTGAATTAGGAAGAGCAACATAATTGCTCTCTACACCGACCTAATTACAAACATAAATGTATCATCAGAAATGCAGGAGTATAGCCTACATACAGAACTCTGTATCGCACGCACTAATGCCGACGTTAACTTTATATTTCTCGAAGTGTGCACGTTTAGCTTGCTACGTAACACGAAGTTTATTATAATATTTCATACCGAATTTTAATCATACCGTTTTAATGTACATTTCAACGTCCGCTATGTGTTATAAAAACATTTTCATCCGTCCGTTTGCCGTGGATAAATTACTTCTCAAATGGACCATTAAATCGAACCATTTCAAATCGAATTTCACACTATCGATTGAGACATCATTGAATTTTCAATGCAGCATGAGAGAATTCGTTCCCACTTCACGATATAATGTACGAACTGACATAAATTCCAATTGTCAAACTAGAACTCAAATTGAATCGAACAATTGATCTCTGTGCAACATTGCCACAGTGACAATTCCAAAAAGAAAATTTCTTTCTTTTTCCCAGTTGTGCCACGTGTACGATGCATAACACGTATATGATAGATACACCACGCACACACCACGAATATAAAGTACACAGAGACGAGAGCGGATAGAAGGTAGCGGCAAGTTTTTACGCGGACAGCTCGAGTGAATGACCGGTCAGAGCCGCCTCTCACTCTCGTCTCTCTTCCGATTCATTCGTCTCTCTTCTCGCTCCGTTTCTCTTGCTCTCCCGGAGAGAGTGTCGACTCTCGACAGAAAGCACTCGCAAAGAGAGAGAGAGAGAGAGAAGCGAACACGAGAAGCACAGACGGAAGGAGACGCGAGCGAGGCAAGTCGGGATGCAGCCGATCCATCGCGGCTGCAACGTGGCTCTCTGCGGCTCTCTGTGGTTCTCTGCGGTTCTCTGCGGCCACGCGACGCATTAGGCGACGTGCACACTCTACAAAACGGCAAACAGGCTGGCCAGACAAACGCGTTCGACGCGTCGAAACCGTCGAGAAACCAACTCCCACTGTCTCCGTGTTTCAATATTTCGTGCAACAGTTTCCATCGTTTTTTCTTCTCAATCTGCTTTTCGCGCGGTTACGTAGATTCGTTACTGTGTATGTAGTGAACGAATTTGCCTTCCAATCCGGAGTACATATTGTCTAGAATAGAAATTTTACGCGAATCTTCCGATATCGATTTCCTTGCTTAACACGTTCTTTGTCGGAATATTTTTAATTTATATACATTTTCTTGTTTATTATTTATCATTAATTCCTGATTCGTCGCTAATCATTACGTCTATTTATTTGCCAAAATTTCCTCATCCTGCTGCCTTTGACAAAAAATCGATCGAACGCAGTGACGTTTGAAGCATAAGTGGTATCAAGCGCAAAGTGTTTGAAAGTATTCAAAAGCGATGTTCAATTAAATTGAAATCGCTCAATTAACTTTTTCATATATGCATTTCAAACATATGTAATAGCATTTGAAATTTTTGGTTCAAACAAATAAAATTCAAGTTAACAGAGTTCTATTGTCTGTGAACATATATATCCATTGCTGTACATAAATAACACAATTCCATTAAAATCTTAATACTTTCGGTTGGCGAACGTTTTCTGGATTTTCAAGTTTCGTATTCATTTTTCAATACCTCGTAAAACAGACACGTTCATAATGCATGCATAATCTCCAACAATTATTACAATTGTAACTTTTCAACTTCTTTCACCAATATCTATTAAATGCAAATTGAATGCATTCGAATTGTGCATTATCGCAGTAATAATCCAGAAATGTCCAAATATTTGTGCGTGTTTGATTTCAACCCAGATCTCAGCACTTGGTTTCCCATTGTTGCACATAGTCTCTATTACGTCCCTCTATTTTTCTTCTTTTTCTTTCTTTCTTTGTTCCTTCGTCGTTGTAACCGTTGATTCGTGACACATCATCGTGTCGACAATACACGATGCTTTCGTCGCTGATCCTTTCGGCCGTTTCGACGACGCGAGCCGCGAGCGACTTTTTCTTTCTTTCTTTGTTCCTTCGTCGTTGTAACCGTTGATTCGTGACACATCATCGTGTCGACAATACACGATGCTTTCGTCGCTGATCCTTTCGGCCGTTTCGACGACGCGAGCCGCGAGCGGATCATCACTGCGGCCGTTATTAAAATCTTTTAGCCAACGACACGTGTTTCTTGCCTCGTTTGTTCCTGCTGTCACCGGGGAACGCGAACCTCGCCACTGTTCCAGTCTCATCGTCCAGGCACCAACC
>NIPQ01033780.1:0-11859 GCA_002806875.1 Lepidotrigona ventralis hoosana
CAAAAAAAAAAAAAAAAAAAAAAAAAAACTTTCTGAAATTCTTTCGAAACGAAAGGACGAGAGAAAGAAAAGTTGCAGTAAGAAAGCTGAGAGTTACGAGGGGCAATTCTGTTTGACGAAGCGACTGCTGTCGGGTTATGTTTAGAATCGCCTTGATCGTCATCGGGTCGCCGATTATTATTCGTCGTAAACAAGGAGAAACGCGACGCGTAAATCGTGGGTGCTCTCCAATTATAATGGCCCGTATTTCGGGATTCGCGGTGGCCAACTTCACTTATCTCGAGGTCTTCTCTCTCTCTCTCTCTCTCTTTCCGCCTCTTGTTAAATACTTGCCAAGCACGGCGTGACGCAACGCGAATCATAATCTGTTATAATTCGGCCGCAGGACGCTTGCCAAATCGGACGTTAATACGCAGTCTAATGAAGAAGGAAAGGAGCATCTGGCTGTCAAAATTCGAAAGTTTCAGTTTAGTGACGGGAGGGCAACTCAAGCAGAAAACTTGAAAAAAAAATACCGTCTCTTTAGAATCAATTCTCTTATTTCCATGTCTTCCTTTTATTTCGTTATTTATTTTATTTCTTACAATTAGTTTGTAGATATAATTGGGACGACCATGTGTTTTAAGGAAAGCATTGGCCACGCAGTTTGAACTTTGCTGCACGTCGCGTTGAATGGTTGAAATTTCAAATGAAATTAATTCGAATAGAATTTAGTAACAGACAGAGTTCGTTACGTACGTGTCGCAATATTTCCAAGCGTGTTATTCTACGATTCTGCGAACTTTCTGAAATAATTCGTTAATTTTCTTGAATCGAGGATTAAGCGAGATTCATAGAAATTTCTCGTCTCGCGTAATAAATCGCGTGCGCATGCGCGTGTGTGAGCGGTGGACAAACTTCGAGCAAATAAGATATGGTTAATAAAAACGTGTCAACTGTCGAGCCTATTAACATAAATTCTATTATTAAATCATGCGCACCTGCGCAGAAATTTGGTTCATAGCCGAGACGCGGCGATTTTTAGAGAACAAACGGGACGATAGTTTGGCACTTGACTCGAACCGAGTGATTCGAGACATTCATCCGTTTCGAAGTACCGAAATTCTTTGGCCGTTCTAGAATCATTCTCCTCTATACTCGTCGATCCGCCACTCGTCGCATTATAAATCCACCGATCTTTCAAAATCTCCCACACACGTAGACGAAACTCTGGCTCTGACATATCGAAATTTATAGAAACCTATAGCGTCGTGGTTTCCACTTTCCTGCAAATCTCTCAACACACTTCTCAGAGATATTCTTCAGAAACGAACGACCGTGGTTCAGTCTGGAAATTCTCGAGTCGCACTTTTCAAACTGAAATCGAACTGAAAATTAATAGCAGGACACGAGAGCTCGGCGTGTTAATTCAACCAACCAGTTCCATCCAAAACTCGTAAAACCATAAAAATGTATTCGAGCGATAATTTCTCGCCGGAAGTGCATCAGCGTGCAGACAGTTTTTCGCGGTCTTAACTGTGACAACAGGCTGGTTATCACGAGGCGTAAATCACGAGGGAAGAAATTGCCGATGGTGACGATTTGTTGAATCACCGTCCCTGGCACAAATTTCACTTGGGATTAATCTCCGCTTGTCACGATATTGGCGTGTATTTTGTAAACTATCTTGTTCGCTCTTTCGCGGAGCAACACGTGTCCCGAGAGGCGAAAACCGGAAGATGACGACGTTCGCGAACGTCGTTTCCAATCGCGGCGCACGCTGTTGATAGTCACGAGCATACTTGGCCACGTGCTCGATCGATCATGCGTGATGGAGAACAGTTGGAGTAGTTACGCGACAGCGACACTTGCGCTCCTGCCAAATAAAACATCTCGCGACGACCGTTTCCGCTCGTAATCCTCCCCCCCTCCCTCGGCATCTACGAATTTTTGAATTTACGGAATTGGTGATTTTTAGAAGCGTATTTTTATTTATTTATTTATTTATTTTTTTTTTTTTTTTTGTTGAAACACAAATTTTAGGAATTCTGAATATTTCGTATCTCGAAGTTTCAGTAAATTGATTTAGTGTCGCGTCTCTTAATTTGTGCAAAAGAAATTTCTAAATTTGCGATTTAATGCTTAATTGATGTTTAATCAGGCCAATTAACATTTAAGATTAATTCTACCGATCTAACTTACTCTAAAATCCATGTTAACTTATTTTAAAAAAAAAAGTTCCAGTAATCTTCCAAGACAAATTTATTACAAGGAAATCGCGAAATTGATCTATTCCCTGTTGAATTAAGAGCCTCCGCGAGACAACTGTCTAACAAGTGTTGAAGTTCAAGATCAACCAGATTACTCGATGTTCGATTTGTTCGAAGTATTTTTGAAGCCAGGAGTCGCCTTGGGAATTTCACGAATGCGTGGGAGAAAAATTCATCGCGGTAACGTTGGCAAGACTGATAAATTATGATTAGGTGCCAGCTACGTGCCAGAAGGACTATAGAAAAAAATACCACGTCGCGAAAGTCTCGTCGCAGTGGTGCTCAATAATCGTTTACTCAGACTTCTCTGAAATACAAAAATCTCGTGTCTTTAGTCTGTCTTGAATCTCGCAAAAATTTGTGTCTTTTTTAGAAATTGCAATCTTTGCCGCGCAATTCTACCACTCGTCTTAATATTTAACTTCTTGCGAGATAGTCGAACATATCCAAGTCATTGCTAAAAATTACACGAGTCAACTGATCGTGGCCGTTCGGTGAATGTGTCAAAAGTGAAATTGAAAATGAATGAAAAGCGAACAACGACCGAAATGAATGGATGCCCGCGACGAATCCTCAAAGGGAGATTCTTGGTCTCCGGGGGATCGAGTCCTCGAGGAAACGCGAGAAAAGCGACGTCGTTGAAAATAATCCGACTGGTCTCTATAAATACAATACGGCATTCAGTCTTGTGCGGCGCGTCGCGAGGCTCGGATGCTTATCTGTCGCGTGTGTTTGATCTCGCTGCGATGATAAGCGGATCCTGACTTCATCGTGACAAGACGCGATCGTCAGACTGTCGAGCCTGTGTTCTTTCGCTTCGCTTCAAACACATCTTCTCTGTCAATGTTTACGCACTTGTTGTTTAGTGTAAAAAATTTAGAAGTGTGGCTCGATGCGTGTATATGAAGCGCAGTAGTCTGTCGCGATGTTTCGTTGGGGTAAAATAGATCGTTCAATTGTGTTTGCGAAAGCACGAACGATCGTTTGAAGTTTAGCGACTTGAAGTGAGATTCGTGATGGTGATGGGATTTTGTTGTTTTAATTTTACTTGATGGAAGAGCTTCGATCGATCGAAGAAACGAAGATGCAAGCTGAAACGAATGCAAGTTGAAAATTCCATTGGGAATTCTCTATTCAAATTTGTTCGGTGAAGAATTGAAAGAGCAACGCAGATTGAAATTACACAGAGAGACTGAGATCTGTTTATCTCCTGCTGATCCTTCAGCAACCCTTAACCTATCTTCTATAATGAGAATCCTATTTTTTGTCCTTCAATGTACAACAAAATCCTAAATTTAATCTGTCTTCTCAACACATCAAACTTGCTGGAATTTATTTAATTTCGTTCTCTCCAACCTCTATTTTTCCACAATTCTATTTTTCTCGATGCATTATATTACAGTACTATATTTCGATTGTGCTGGTTTTTTGAAAATTGACTTTTTGTCTCTCCCAAAGATTTGCTTCTCCCTAATACTATTTTATAACGTGAGAGTCAACTCCAGCCTCTCACCATAACGCAAATCTCCTAAGCAAATTTGCTGAAATTTATTTAATTTCATCACCTACAACTGGCCGACCCCTATTTTTCCACTTTTCACGACGTACTGTAAACATAATACTACATTTCCATCGTATTAATTCTCTAAGGATTCACTTTAGTCTCCCCCAGAGACCTATTTCCCCCTAATACTATTTTTCTGCATTACCATCTCTGAACAAACTTGATGAAATTTATTTGACTTCACTATCTCCAACCCCTGTTTTTCCACAATTCTATTTTCTTCAGTGCACTAGTTCTCTAGTCTCTTTCAAAGACCTATTCCTCCCTAATATTATTTTTTTATATTCTGTCTTTTCAATTACCGAAACCCTTATTTTCCATCTTCAACCCTTACTATCTCCACAGTTTTACTTTTCTCAATGTACTAATTCTCTAAAAATTCCTTCTAGTCTCTCTCGAAGACCTATATTTCTCTCCCTAATATTTTTTTCTTTCTCTTCCTTCAGTCACCGAAATCCTTACTTTCTCGCAATTTTGTTCCATTCACTGAGAAATCTCTCTATCGCGAAGAAGCACACTTCGTCAAACCTGACTCTGCTCAACGCACTCTCTCTCTCTCTCTCTCTCTCTTGCAACGCATCGTTATGAAGAATTTACAAAAGAATCAGCGCGAAATGGAGTCGCGAACACGCTGCTAAGGGAAGTTGGAGGAATTGGAAGATTGCGGAAGTGGAGGCGCGATGGAGAGGCTCAGCGTGGCTGAATCGTTGCGCAGGAGAGATAAGAGGAGACGCAGGGGTTGGACGGTGGTTGTCGGCCACGAAGTGCGGTGAGTACGCTGTAAATCAATGACGTTTCACCCTGTATGAGACCTATTCCTTATCAGGATCGAGGAATTGCCACTTTCGTGCTTGGCCATGGCCATCCTCGCGTCTTTATTGCCGGCTGTTTTAGAAATTATTGCGTTTGTGCCGGGGATACTGACGAGGCCGAGCTGTTTCGGGCTTCCTCTCTCGTGTTTCTGCTTGTACTTTAGTGCGGCACATTTGTCTCGCGAGCTTGTAGATTTCTTGATTTTGCCTCGTAACGTCGAGTCATAGTTTTATGAACGGCTGGTTTTGGTTCGAAGAAAATCAATTTCGATTAGAGTCTTTAGTTTTTCAATTCTTCAATTCGAATGTTGAGTGTACCGCTTGAATTGCCTCATATTTAACACGATGTTGCAATTTTTGTCTAGAAGAGATTCGAAAGAAAGAAAAAATTATAAGGGATTCAGTTGACTTAATTTTTGCATTGCAAGCCACGATGCTTTCTTGTGATGCTTTCTTGATTCTTTATTATATAATTATGGTTTTAAATTTTAGAAAAATCTCAGCGCGCAACATTTCGCTAATTTAGAACTGTCGAACTATAGATTGGACATACAACATTTAGAGGTTGTTCTTCATTCAGGTTCTGCTTGAAGAATCTTCTGGATCAATTTTCTTCCATTTTCAGTTCCATGTTCATCGAACTTTTATCGATAAATTTAATACTGTAAATTCAGCTGTCTGAATTTCCATCGATCTCGTTACGAGGATTTTCACCACTTGAAATTTATGTGTCCACGTTTAAAAGGCAAAATCGTATGGTGGTTGGTCGAAGGTGGTAAAATCCTATTTCACGAGCGTCGGTAACGCGATTTCCAGTCCCAGTTGGTTGGTAAATTTTCTCTCGGACAGCGGTGCCACCTTCGGCTCTGTTTCGGAAGCTGCCTGGACTCTGTTAAATTCATAGATCAATATCACGCTTGATAATCCGCCATTTTTATGATAGCCCGTCTCCTACTTCGTCAGAAACTTCTTCGCTGATTTATGACAATATCACAGAACATAGAACATCGTTCAGTATTATCTTACTATTATTAGAGAAATATTATCCGCTTTTGGGAAATGATAATCCAAACGCCATGTTCTTGTTGTCCTTTTTACCACTGATGAATCAGTGAAGGTCTAATTAGTCGAATTGTAATATTTCCTTAAATTTCGCGAAACGAATTTAGCAGCAAGTGATTGTAAATAAATTAAACTTGGTATTCCAAGTGTGCTAGGAATTATTGGCTGTATTTATACAACGAAATATAGAACAAAGTAATTGCAACTACGGACGAATTCGAAACTATGTGACTGTGTAACTTTTAAGCAATATGAGTGAAACGAGTAACTATGCCTTGTTGATTGTTCATTGTTGATATATAGTGCAGGGACGAATAGTCGCAATAACTACAGATGATATTGAAGCTACATTAAATAATATTATGCATAGTTGCAGCTGCATAGAAGTTAAAAAAAAAATCTTTACTTACGAGTAAAGCAAACAATTATACATTGCTATAATATTAACGTGCTCAAAATGAAAATCACGGCCAACTTTAGACTGAAAAGAAACTGAAAAGTAATCGCGAGCTGCAATTACGAATGAATTTCCACTGTTACTACTTCTTTTAAAACGCCAACAGCTCCAAAGAGAATAAATACATTGCAAAATAATAATTATTTAGTTCGACGATACCGATATTCGTTCGACAAGTATTAAATTAACCGTCGAGAACCATAACAGCATAACAGAATTACGATACGACAACCTCTGCTTTCATGTTTCTTAGAATAAACGTAATGAGTCTCATAAGTGGAATGAACACGTATCTAGTCAGACGTGGTATTTACTGCTCGATGCTCCACTTTTTACTTGCCATCCAATTATCCTCGGCTCGCGTTTCCATTAAAAAATATGCCATTTACGAAGCGCTGCCGCCGCGTTTGCCCTGGAAATCCCGGCGTGCATTTTTATATTCAATTTTTCCAGTTCCCTGTTTGTTTCGAGTTTCATTCGAGCAACTGCCGCTCTCTCTCTCTCTACGCGAGTTTAACTTTTATCTTCGGATCCTGCAAATCATTGGAACGCGAGGAATTCATCATTGAGCTTCTTCATAAGTTTTCCTTTAGTCTTATCAAGAATGATGGAAAAGAATTTCGAACGCTGCTTGACAGTAAAATTGTAAATATCGCTGTTGTTAGATTGTGAAATTGCTTTTGGCAGTGTTAAATCTTCAGGATTTTAACAGCGTTTTGTCGTTGGTATCTTGGGACTTTGGAACTTTTGCCAGATTTTGGAAGTTTGAAGATTTGAGTTGATTTGAGGTTGGTTGAGTTGATTTGAGTTGAATTTCAGAGCTTTTGAACTTTGGAATTTTGCAACTTTGGAACATCGAACTGTGGAATTTTTTGAACTTTGGAATATCAAACTTTGTAAATTTGCAACTTTGGAACATCGAACTGTGGAATTTTTGAACTTTGGAATGTCGAGCTTTGGAATTTTACAACTTTGGAGTGTCAAATTTTGTAATTTTGCAACTTTGAAATATCGAACTGTGAAATTTTTAAACTTTGAAATTCTGCAACTTTGGAACATCGAGCTATGGAATTTTCGAACCATGGAATATCGAGTATTGGAATTTTTTGAACTTTGGAACTTTGCAACTTTGGAATGTCGAGCTCCGGAATTTTTGAACTTTGAAATTTTAGAATATTGGAATCGCGAACGCTGGAATTCCAGAGCTTTGAAATTTTGGAATCTCTGAGCCATTTTTATAAACTTCGAAATTTTGTGGAACTTTGTCATCGTCCAGGTTAGGAATTCTAGAATTCAAGAACTCTGATATCGTGGAATCGTAGGTTCACCAATGTGTTAAGATTGAAGCAATATAAAAATAAAACTTACAGATCTGCAGTGTAATACTTTCGCCATTGACTCTGTCCACATTTCGCCATTGAACTGAAATTTGTGAAGCATTTCTGTCCACTGTAAATTCCGCGTGGAATGCCAACCGCTTAAACGTGCTACGTATCTCGCACACGACGTAAATTTCAAGCAGAAATTAATGGCACCGTGTAATCCTTTATTAAATTGCCACCATCATGGACGTCGCAGGGAGAAACGAAGCACGCGGTGCACAAATCGATTTCTAAATTGCAAATGACTTTGTCCGATATTTAAATCCTCCTTTCCAATGCACAATTTCTCGCTTTTCTTCTCTTTCTTTTTTCCTTGCTAAAGCTTTTTCGTTCAGTGACGTCGATTCAAACGGTTTCTTCAAATCAAGTTACAATCTTCGATTAAACTGATAGATTTTAATAAATTATCGCCGACAGATTTGACGATCAAACGATCAAACGATCAATTGAAATATTTTACGATGCGAATGTAAATTCGAAATTAATTTGTTAGTTCACAGTTGGAGAGAGCGAGCATTAGTTTCAAAGGAAATGTTCGTAGCAAAAACGTTTAACGAAACATAAAAGCGTTGTGTAAAAGCAGAGGACGACTAGAGCTCAACCTTGCGATCGTTTAGAATCGATTAACATGTTTTGCATTAATTATACGACGCACAGGTTCTTTTGTATTTCTCAAAAAAAGTATATTTCTCTGTCGCTCGAAGCAGCTACTTTTATTTCTTAAAAAAAAAAAAAAAAAAAAAACCCATTAATGAACACGGCCNATTAATCTCTATTAATTAGAAATATTGTTTGAAATTTTGCTTCTAGTTGAAAATCATTGTCATCGATTAACAGAAGCAGAAAAAATAAAAAGAAATTCTCGCGAAAGGGATTCATTTTATACCTCGTATTTTTTTGAAATAATAATCTCTCGCATTTTTTAACGAACAGAAATTCACATTGTCTCCAATTCGTTTTTAATTTAATTGTATTATAATCGACGAGAAGGAGAGATTTCTGAGAAAGAATATCACGTTAAACTCCAAACTACGGTTGCAAAAGTAACCATAACTCGCCGGTGTTTTCAATTATTCTTTCTCATTCGCCCCTGTGTAACGACGAAGTTTTATTAAAGTCTATAATAAATGCTGGCAGTGCATTATTCATGGCGAGTAACTGGGGTCCCGGGCTATTCAGTTTCTCATCGGCGATATAAATGGCGGATGACTCGAAGAGAAACAGCTTTGGTCCATTTAATGAAACTTTCCAGCGTTGATAACAGTGTTGTTCCCGAGCCTATTAGAAAGCCGATTCGTCACTTTGTTTTCTACGGGGGAAAAAAAAGGAAAAAAGAAAAATCACCCTTTCTCTCGTCTTTGATTGATAATAATGTTTTCAGGTTTGCGGATGAAACGATTGATCTTCGATAATTTGAGAATTCTCGGAAAATTTACTGGGAACTAGCATTCTCTTTTCGATCCTCTGGCAGGAGAATACATTTGAAATTATTTTCCAAATTCCCTCCAAGTTCTCAGATTTCAAAAGGCTCCTGAAAGATCTTTAAATTCCAAGTTTCTCAACTTCTGCAAGTCTGAGGGCCCGAAATTCTAGAATTCTGTATCTTCGAAATTCTGGAATTCTAAAATTCTAAAAACTCCAAATGTCGAAACAAATCTACAATCCTGAAATACTGAATTCCACAATTCTGAAATTCCTAGATTCTTTCCAGAATCTGAGAATCCCAAAATTCCGGGACATTCTAAATTTGGCGATATCGATCATTCTCTCGTTCACAATTGCCAGACTTGTCACTACACACCGGCCGAATCGATCGTCGGTCATCAAGTTATGAATAAAATTTCTCAAGTCTTTTAAAAAAAAAAAAAAAAAAAAAAACAAAAACCAAAAACCANTCTGACGATCGAGCTAACGATACATTTTATGTCGGATAGACGCGATTTCCGGTAAAAAAAGGAACGAAATTCAAAGCAACTCGTTTCATTTCAAATGTTCAAGTTTTCAAACATTCAGACGTGCGAATATTCAAACGTTCAAATGTTCAAACATTCAGACATGCAAATATTCAAATGTTCAAACATTCAGACACAGGAATATTCAAACGTTCAAATGTTCAAACATTCAGACATGCGAATATTCAAATGTTCAAACATTCAGACGTGCGAATTTTCAAATGTTCAAATGTTCAAACATTCAGACATGCGAATTTTCAAATGTTCAAATGTTCAAATGTTCAAATGTTCAAACATTCAGATATGCAGATATTCAAATGTTTATATGTTCATATGTTCATATGTTCAAACATTCAGACGTGAGAATATTCAAATGTTCAAACATTCAGACGTGCGAATATTCAAACGTTCAAATGTTCAAACATTCAGACATGCGAATATTCAAATGTTCAAATGCTCAAACGCGCCGATGAAGAATTGGGGACTTCTCGAGATTCGTGAATATACTTTCTAAATATTAATACCAGGAATATACGCCGGGCTGATAGTGGATGCAGCACTCGATGTAAATATTAGCAGAGACTGGGATTGGTAATACGTCGCTGTTGTTATAACTTGTTGGCCAAAGTACATACAGTGGGCGGATACCGCGAAAGGGGTAATGGGAAATTCAAGCCAAGCTGGATGGCCTTTTGAGTCAACACGCCACGAGCCGTCTGTCGTGGAAAGCTTTGCAACTGCTTCATCGTTCGTCGTTCATTGTACCTGATATATTTGCTTCTCAGAAGTTTCGAATTATTGAATTTACAAATTCTTGAACTTTTGAATTTCTGAATGTCTGAATATTTGAATATTTAAAAACCTGAACCTTCGAAACGTTTCAATTTTTAAATTTTGAATGTTCGAGTTCTCACACACACACGTTTGAATTTTGTTATGTTATAGGGATTTAGAATCTTGGAGTCCAGGACATTGGATTTTACAGATTTTTGCAGCTTGTAATTTTAATTTTAATTTCTCTGTTGAAATAACTCTGAGAAAGTTGTTTCCCTTCGTGGAATTAAAAATGTAATTGTTCCTCTTGTATTTCTTTGACAGAAGTTGTGCAATAACTATAGACGGGAGATATTAATAAAATGATGGTAAACGAAATGTGTTCCTGGCAAATTTATCACGAATGTTTCCCATTTCCGCCGGGGGAAATCCTATCATGTCTTGCAAGAAAAATCCCTTTATCTATTTCCACCGACCGCGTCTTCCCTCGACTTCTCTTCAGTGGAAATAAAGCTTTATTGAATACGGTGTCAAAAACAAGAAACGTATTGCATCAGCGGTATTCCAATAACACTACCTGCAAAAGTAATATACGAAACATCATTACGTCTCGTCAGTCAATGAGAAACTCGTGACTGAATTTTTAACGACGACTTTTAAAGACGATTAATATTCAGATTTTTGTCAACACTTGCAGAACTTTCAGTTTTCAAAATATCCTGCAAACACTCGCTAAACATTAATGTCTTTCATTCGATTAAAACTCAACTGTTAATTTTACTTTGCACAAATTTTCTCGGAACTTTGTATTCTACAATTACTTCCTCGAAAACAGAAAACTTTTCCACAACTCAGAATATCTGAAAACAAAGACTCATAGATGCATTCAAGTAGGTGTATCCGTGTCTGGTCAGAGGCACATTCTTTTTTTCTTCAACGTTTCGACAAACATGAGAAACAAGTAAAACAAGAATAGAATCGAGCCAATTTGAAAACGGTAAGGACCAAACGGATACGATAGAAATATTGTTTCTCGCCATTCGGAGGTAGAAATGTTTCACTATTTCATCGTATCTCGATCAATGTTTACAAACTGAAACAAGAAAGACGTATTGGAAGGTAAATTTTTTCCCGACAAAAAAAATTCACGATCCGTCAAATATTGCCAGGACACGGGGAAACGATATATTTCCCGTTGTTGGGAAGCGCATTGATCCAAAATGATTCTCCGAAAATATTTTAATTGTTCAAATGACAAAATTTTAACATCTAGTGGGGAAAAATATTTCTCGAGATGCCCTCTCCGCGAGCACAAAGTTTCAGCTATTTGAATTTGAATTGCCAATGTCTTTTCCCACGGACGGAAAGCAAAATTCTTTCGTCTAGTTGCAGCCGATCAGTGTCGATGAAATTTTTAATTTGCGTCCCATTGGATTCAGTTCACGGTTGTTAAATCCCATCGTGTTTCGCGTGAAACATCAACAGTGTGCGTGCAGCCTTGCTGGAAATTTTTCGACGAATTTCGAATTTTCCTCTTTCTCTCTTCTCCACTCGATTAAAGACAGAGAGAGAGAGAGAGAGAGAGAGAGAGAGAGAGAGAAAAGATC
>NIPQ01033783.1:0-11842 GCA_002806875.1 Lepidotrigona ventralis hoosana
TTTTCTTTTTTTTTTTTTTTTTTTTTTTTTTCTCTTTCCCCGGCCTTTCCAAAACCGATGCCTGCTGTGCTACCCTGCCCGAATAGTAACGAGATTTTCCGTGGATGTTCGTCCGCTGCAGTGAAACTCCGGTCGGGTCCGCGTGAATGCGACGCGCCGCGCATTTATTGCGCAAACCAGTCCTGCTAGACGGGAAGACGCATCGGTCATTTGTTAAGTGGCACGCTTTTGTACCGAATGCGGTACTTCAAGATTTCAGGTATAGCTTTCGGAGCAACGTTCCTTGCGGTAAACCTACGTCCCGGTGACTGTGTTGTGGATTTACGCGAGGCAATGAAATAAGAAATATTGCTGTTTATGTTGCAAATATAGAAGACCGAGGAAGGTGTGTATAAATCAAAGGAAACAGGTTTGTTGCAGAACATTTCGCAGCCGTTCGTGTAAACGTGATGCCCGCGTTAAGGCGCCTAACGTTTGATCCGCTCCGTGTCAATTTTCGGAGCAGTACACCAAGAATCGAGAAGATTCTTACGAGCAGGAAGACCAACGGCCAGTAAACACAGAAAAATCGGCAACACGTGCGAGCAAAGGGGCTCGCGTTAAGTCACGACCACCATGCCAAATGCTGCTGCAGCGTACTGGAGTTCGAGATCTATTCTGGAAGAATAAAATGAACGAGAAAGTCGAATACTCCGCGGAGATTTAGAAAAAAATTCGTCGTGAACGGCAAAAGTCAGGTGAAAGAGAGGTTATGTGCCAACTCTCCAGATTCGACCTAACCTCCAAGTGTCTCGGCTACGAGTCCCACTGATCTAATTTGTGCCTCTTACTGCCGCGCACTTGGTGCACACGCTGACCATACGGCTACAGCGTTTAAATTCTTGTTACAACCATTGGTAATCAATGTACGATCTCGACGATTCGGGATCGGTGACAAAGTACGACGCATCGTCGATCGACCGGAACATATCGCTCCGCCATTGTTGAATTCTAAAAAATCGTTTAAAGTGCCCAATCTTGTGCTCTTTGTTATCTTTGCTACTTCGTTCCGATCGCGTTCCAACGTTATCGATTTACTGACCGGTGAATTCGATCAAGGTTGCTTCGTTTCGCAAATCGATTCGCGCGGAGGATTGAAATCGTACAGGTCAAATCGAACGGAGATATTCAAGTTAGTGTTCTCTGCCCTTTTGTGCGTTTGCGTTTTTGTTTCAACCCAGGTTCGCATCGACGCCGAAACCGAAATCGATGGATCGACGTTAAGAGGATCGGTTCGAAGAATTCGCAAGGAAACACCCAGAAATGAAGACCACACAACGCGCTCTAAGGTAAGACCTCTATTAATAAAATAGGCCATCATTGGCGATAAAAGTTTGTTCGTTGGATAATTATGGTATACAATTATTTTTGAACGATCTATCGTGGTCCATTGTCTCTGTGGAATCTCTGTAATAAATCTCCTATCTATTGCCCGGGCGAATATACGCTGTGACTTGCTACACGTTCAGCACAGCAGAAATTTCACTTCGAAACGCGTATCGTCAAAGAAGTCGTGTCACACAGCATTGAAAGCATTGTCCTTTTATACCCTTATTTGCCGTTGAATGCAGCGTCTATCGGGCTTTACAAATAATACACTTCATTTCCTTAGAATGTCCGTAGGTAGTAGCGGTTGGCATTAATATTTTGCATCGTCCTATAACACCTCGGCACACTTTTCTCCCCCGTCTCTTTGCCACTGGATCGTGAACAACATTACAATGGCGCGATGCCAAAATTTCCTGCAACGAGACTCGACACAGCCATACGGAATAATAAACAAGTATATTTCCAACGGATTTGCACTCATTGTTTTCGAGTTCGTAAGAAAGAAAAAAGAAAGAAGAAAAGAAGAAAGAAACGGGTCCTGACAAGTGATTAATGCGATCGTTTCGAAAGAACGTCCCGTTCGGTTGGCCCGGCCTCGAGCGCGTCGCAAATCCTCTTTAATCACGGGATTAACTCTGCCATCTGTTTGAAAGCCATGCATGTTGGTTCATTGATAAATTAACAGGTAGCCTGGCCACGGTCGTGAACAATTATGCTGGTGTCCGTTCGTTAGGATGAACGTGGTAATTCCTCTGGAGATCCGTGTATCTGCATGCCATTTATCCTTAGAGCAAATAGATTCGGTAATATTGTTGTCGACGATCGATTCGCGTACAAGCCGAGAAGTAACGTTCGTTTATCGGTTCAGGCAGACAGATAATAGGACACGATTGTACGAACGTCTATGTAAATGTTACTTGGTTTATTCCACGAAGGCTTTGCATCGAAAATGTCAGGTGCTCACCGGCTGATGACTCGACTCGAGTCGTTGATCGTGGTTGTGCCGCCGTCGCGACTGCCGTCTGTGGAACAGCTGCGCGGACAAATTGAAATGCTAATTTGGAAGCTACCATCTTCGAAGGCTGTTGGAGGTTCTCACCAGAACGATTTTTCCTCCTTAGAATTTTCCTATTCGTCGGCATTTTCCGTCTGTTTCTTCGTTTTCGCAGCTTTCTGTATTCACCGACAATTCACGTTTTGTTGTGATTTTGACGAAGCGACATTTTCCCCGCCGAGATGATTGAATTCCTCGAGCATTCGTTCGTTTAGGAACAATAACAGTATCACGGCTGGGTCTTCGCATACGAAAGAGGACAGTTTATCGCGAACCGATCCGAAAGTGGGGCTCTTCCCAAAAAAGGGAATAGAAAGCGGGGGAAAAAATATCGGATGAGAATACAGAGCGGCTCAAATCGTTGAATCGCTCAACCACGAGAAGCAAAAGTTTTCACATTTGAAATTGAAATTTCAATTTCTTTCTCAGCGAATTAGCTAATCGCAATTTGTTTAATTTTTCGCGAAATTACACGTCCATCTCTGACGAGGGGATCCGGATAATTGTGGGATCTGTTTCACGACGCTTAAGGACGCATGTTTCTCGTCGCCTCGTGAAAACGAAAACGTCGATAATCGTAGTGACACGACTTCACCTATTCTCTCTAGCTTTCCTTCCCTTTCTCTGTTTCTCATGTTTCTCTTTCCATTCTCTCCTTGAACAAAGCTCTAATTAAAGCATTTCAATTAAGGAGATCAACCGGCTATTGTAGCTCCCCGGCGACTCGACTCAACTTGATTCGATGAATTTTCCCTCGACATCTCTTCAGGCCTGGGAAAGTCGTCCTTGATGCGATTAATTGCAGAAAGCGGATTTCTCTTTCCGTCCTTCTCTCCGCTTCGGTCCTTTCGTTCTTTCTCTTTCTTTTCTACACAGTAACACACCAACGGTTTCTTTTTCTTTCATTCGTTCTTAATTGATCGAGCCACACTGTACATTTACACGCGTGAAACAGCCGTTGCTGTCCAATTTCATCATGCGCCACTCGTAGGCGCGTTCCGTGCCGTTTCCACGCCAATTGAAAACGACGTTGAGGTCTGTGGATGGAACTCGTAACACGATTGTTCCGTTTCTTCTCTTTCGTAAGAGGAATGTCGTTTGGAATCCGTGTTTGCGTTAATTAAAGTGCAACGTCCTTCGAAACGACGACGTTCTGATTTTCGAGTCGAAGAAATCGCGCATTAGCTCGAAACGAACTCGAAACGAACTGTTCGTGAAAAATCGTCGACACCATTGTCAAGACTGTTCATCTCGAGATGCACGTGAAATCTTGTTAAACCCACCTATTCCCACGTGACGCGACTAAAACATTGAAGTCTTTATAATGTATACAATTTTTTATTTGCATATTTTACAAAAAATTATGAACTTAGTCATTTTGATCATTTTGATGTTAAGAGCTTATACGCGGCTCAGGTTATTGCTTCGAACGTTGCGTTGTGCATCATATTTTACTGCTGCCGATATATTTAAAAGGATATTCGTTAAGATAATTGGCGCGCGCGCAGGATACGTGGGGTAGATATAGAACTAAGACTTTTTTTTTAGGCGTTTACGGAATAGTTTCTGGGAAGCGATTGCGCAGTGAGCAGACTCGCCGCTTTTTCAACAACCGGTCGTCGAACGGCGAGAACGCGTAACGATCACCGTCGTCTATTCTGTTTGGCTTTAAAGCGGCTTAAACCCACCGTGACTGCAATACCGTTTCGTTCGCGTTATCCTTTCTGTTCGTAATTGCTACACCATTGTGCGTGTTTAACGCAAACACACTGGAATGGAACTTGGCGTTGATCTTGATCTGTTCCAATGATGGACTCGTGTATGGAAGACTCGCTCTGAATGTTACCCTTATTCTCTAACGGATCTTTGTTTAGATTATACAGCTTACCGAGTTGATTTCGCCAATGCTCTAATTTTCGCTACGTGTGTAAAATCCTATTAACGTTACAGCTGATCATTTGAGTTGTTTCGCAAGTTTCCTTTCATCTGTTAAACGTTCAATTCCCTAGTACATATCTTGCATTTAGATCTACAAAGTATTGTCGCAGAATGTGTAAAAATCTTGGATGACTCACTAGAAGCTGAGATATTTTCGAAACGATTAATTATATCAAAGAATGTCGAATGGTTTCGAAAGAGGTATTAACTGATACAATTGTCGTTTTTTAACGTGGATGCATAAAAGATCAAGTTTTTTTTTTTTTTTAAAGGAAATATTTCTTTACTACACTAATTGATTCAGCTCGTCATTTTCTATAAAGAAGTGTTAAATCATTAATGAAAATTTGGAGTAATGCTCGTAGAGTATCGAATTTATCTACAATAACAGTAGTTATGAAGTTCATTACATGACAGTTGTTATAAAATTTGCTCAAAATGATGACCACTGACATTTAAACACTTTTATAATCTAATTCTTAAAAAAATGTTTTAAATTACTTAATATCAGTGCAATGATATTTTTACATTTTTGGACAATTCGTTGACGCCTTCAGCAGTTATTGGTATACGAACTATTTTTTTACAGTTAGCAACAAAAAAATTTAATGGATTCAAGTCTGGCGAATGAATCACATCCAATTTTGATTTAATGCTTTTGGATATTACAACACGATTATTCTTTCAATGTTTGAAAAAGATGACAAACAAAGAAATTCGACTTTAAACAAATATTACATTGCAGTATTTTAATTTGCAATATCTTCTAAATTAATTGTTTTTTGGTATAAATGATTTAATACTGTTTTTTTTTTTTATATATAGAGAATGAAGAATTCAATCAATTAGTGTATGAAAAAATATACGATTTCATTAAAAAAAAAAACTTGATTTTGTAAAATAATAATTGTCGAAATCATTTAATTTTTTGGACATGAAAATATCTCAACTTCTAGTCTTAAGTGACTCAGCCGGTATATTGCTTCTCAGTGAAAACATTCTGCAAAAATAAGGTATCAATGAGAGAATTAAAAAATTCAAATGTTCAAAAAATGTTCAAAGTATTAAAAGGATCTTGGGTATTAAAATCACAAAATTGGCATGAAATTACGGAGTTCGATTCTATCTAGATCTTTAACCTGCGATTTGTAGGTTACTGATACTTCTTTGAAAATTGACAGACAGATCTTATGAAATAGGTTAATGCAATATAATTTATTTGTTTATTCATTCCTTTCGACCGAAAGAAAGCAGCAGACGTATTTTTCGTGTCAGCGATTTAAAACTCCCGTTTCAAAAACGCGCGAGATAAAGATCGGTATGGCGTCGGGGATTTACAAATTTCGCAACGATTAAAGAAATGATACCGATATTTGATAACATTGTGTTCCCCGAGTTGCTGCTCGAAAGCACGAACCCTTCTTTGCAGGAGTTCGGTTTGCAGATGAATTCGTGTGTGAGTCACGAGTGATTCACCTCGCCGGTGGAACCTGTTGCCAGAGAAATCACGTACCGCGGGATTGTTCGTGCAATGTCGGCCCCGAAACAATCGTATCTTCAGTGCATTTGCAATCACCTTTGGGCGTGATTTGCTCGGTCGTTTAAAAGAGTCAATCTCTCTTTTTCGTTCGACACGATAGATCGTAAGTTTTCACTCGGGAAATCCCCATATTTCTAATCACGAATTTTTGGCGAGTGGACAACAGGCGTAACGAACGATCCTTTCGATGATTCTACGATTTATTTCACGGCGAATAAGTCGAACGAGCTTATGGAAAACGTTTCTAGAAGTTAAACGACAGATCAAGAGTTTCTTTCTGACGTCGTACAGCAGGCGACCAGAGTGAGAATTTTTGCGACATTTTTGAATAACTCTTGACTCATAAAAGATATCGCAAATGAAATTCAGCATAAACATCTATAAAAAATTTTTTTTTTCAATGATATACAAATATGATGTACTTTATGTTCATCTAATCACTGTTCCATTAACTTTATAAAAAAATTTTATTTAAACGAATTTGACAAATTGTTTATTTCACAGTCTAATTCGATATATTTTTGATCTAATTTAAGTCATATGTTGATAAAACTTTGAAATTATGAACAAAATCGAATAGTATTGAACATATACAAATTATACTTAAATTTAAATTTATAATGCGAATGAGAAGTAATNATTCATCTAATCACTGTTCCATTAACTTTATAAAAAAATTTTATTTAAACGAATTTGACAAATTGTTTATTTCACAGTCTAATGTCTTGTTTATTTCACAGTCTAATGTCACAGTCTGTGTTTATTTCACAATCTCAATCTCTTCGATATATTTTTGATCTAATTTAAGTCATATGTTGATAAAACTTTGAAATTATGAACAAAATCGAATAGTATTGAACATATACAAATTATACTTAAATTTAAATTTATAATGCGAATGAGAAGTAATGTTGCAAATAAAAAGTAATAAAATTAAAATCAATATGTTTAGTATGCTTATTGTTATTCTATTAAATATAAGAGAATAAAATGTTAAAACTTATGTTATATAACTATTGCTCATTTTTTATTTATATAAATATCAACTCCATAGCTTCTGCATCTAATTTTTTATGTCTTTTATTTGTTGATGTTATTCTTAAAATAGAATAGAGTTTATTAATAACATAATCAAATAAATTGTCTATTTTAATACAGAATTTTTATTACAACAACAATTTATTTATAATTAGTATAAAATGTAAAATCAAAATAAAATTAATTCAAATAATTGAATTGAATGTTGTTACAATATAAAATCATGAATGATATATTTGTTTTATTAGAAACAAAATATAATATGAAATAAAATCTATAATGGTGATATTTAAATGTGAAAATTTATTTTAAAATTAAAATTATATAAAATTTTTTAAATTTAAGTAGTAATAAAAATAAATAAGTTAATTTAAATTTATAAATATAATATATTAATGAAATATTAATGATTTAAATTAATATTTATTATATAATTTTATATTTATATAATATTATATAATTACTCGATATCAAGTCAGAATTTTGTATGATCTCACCAAGTTTCGTTGATGAATAGAACGCGTGAACATGGATAAAATATAACACGACATAGACGATTTCGAACATAAAACGTAACGTAATATCTTGAAAAGAGAGAAATAATTTTCGCATTATTATATAAACTTTATATTTATATTATGGAGGAAGGTTCACTGAAAAGATTTCTACTTGTCAGAACGCGGAACTTTAAGGATATTGTTTGTCAAATCAATTTTTTTAATTTCGTTTACTATTTTATTTTCTCTCTTTAATACGTTAAATGAGAAGTATGTTTTTTCCATCAAAGAGTATTTTTTATTGTAGAAAAAAATTCCGAGCGAAAAATTAAACACGTCACGACATTTTAAGCAAAAAGAAAATACCAAAATCGATATTTTCAAAACGTCTAACTTTATGTGTTTCAATCAGAATTAGTACTATAAGTAATATAGTTCGTTAGTATCACACATAATATACTTCATTAATGTTTTCATTCTCGATGAATATTTAGAAATCAATATAAATTGAAAGAAATATTAAAATATAAATAAAGTAAGAAAGTTGATTTTTTGAATAAAAATGTCGCGAAAATCTTCGATTCGGCTATGCATCGCTGGCGTTAACAAACAAGGAACAATACAGGAGATTGAAGCGTAAAGCCTGATCGAACGAATAAAAGAGAGACAGTTGATAGGGGGGAGGGGAGAGCTTGCGTCGTGCTTGGAACTATATGGCCAAGCTGTGAAAATTTCAAGGAAATCCTCTGATTGAGCGTAATTCGCGAATGGAGAGGTAACTGGGCCAGCCGTATCGTTTTGATACACCTTATTGACAATAGCAAGCGCCGTGCAACTTTTACGTAATGACTTACCGCCCGGGGCTTCGTTTGCTTCTGTCGTCGGCCGAAGAATCGGTCGGAGATTCGCTCCAATTTTCCAGTAATAGTCTGCTACCACTTCGAGTCTTCACTTCGTACATGTGATAATTACGCCGTGGATGAGCAACTTTTGCGTTTGTTTCACTTAATTAAAGAGACGGTGATTAATATCGACGAAAGACCGCGATCCTTATTATAAATGAATCGACACTGGATCACATTGCTCACTGCGATAATAGAAAGTGGATTGGTTTCACAATTTGACAGATCAGTTCAAGCAGAGAAACGGCTCGTTGAAAGATACGAAAAAAACATTGCATAAACATACAGTCAAAAATTCTTCGTTAAGGAACTATAACTTCGTTAACGATGATTTATCTACGTTAGTTCCATTTTAAAATTGAATTGAAAATATCAATTGAATATTTTAAACGTATTGTAAATAAATTCTTCGTACGAATTCCTCGCGCGTATTATCTTTTGTGTGATAAGTCTTTTAACATGACAAGTAAAAATCCAATAGTGTAAGGTCTGGTGTTCACAGATTTCATCGAGTGGACAATGACTAAAATCTCTGGCTTCAATTCATTTTGCAGAAAACAGTAGTTGGATATTCCTAGTCGACAAGAAACTCGTCAAGAGTATTTTCTCCGGGATTGTCCATCAAAATCTCTCAAAATTGCTCTATTGTTATTTTCATCACGAATCGTTCTATATTTTGCTTGTTCTCTCATAACCTACGAAACGTGTGCCACTCTCGCGTAATTGTTCATCAATTGACAATTGTTCACGAATTCTGTTATTTCGAATTTTCGCAACAGTTCTTTGACGAAGAATCTGTGTGACATTTTTGTGACATTTTCACTCATAGAATACTCTACTGGTAAAGTTATACTGGGAATATCCTCTATATTCGCTACCGATATTGTCCGAATTAATTGATTCATCGTTCATCGGTGGTTTTTTTTCAAGACGTCAACGTTTTTCTCGCATTACGCCTGGCTAGCAGAGAAAGAGCGAAGAAACGAAAGAAGATGACGTCATACGTTTCTGCATATGAAAATCAAGTCCCACGTGACGAGCGTCGGTTTTCAGAAAAGTCGGCTAATAAGATTACATGGTTACCGGTTTAGGAAGGCATCCGCCGGACAGAAAAAAGCCGCGCCGCGAAATTACGTCGTCGTGGAATAACCGTTTCAACGCGAAAACGCCGCCAGGACTTCCCGTTTCTCCTTTCTCGTCTCTCGTGCAGCTCCGTTGATCCGTGACGAGTAGCGATTTCAGCTGTGATTCGTCGATATCCTTGCTGAAATCCTCGTAGAGCACGACATCCCTGTCCGCTATTTGACCGCCACTGTTCACCGGTATTGCAGCATTTTCAGCGTATTCGAGAGACGTCACATATAAGTACTTGTATCCGTGCACTATTGCCGGTCACGTTTCGATGGGAACTCCAGCCTTGACACACTCGCACGTCGACGTAACAAAAGTTACGTGTTTCGCGACCAGATTGAATTTTTCCCCATTGGTTTCAATTTTATATGATTTTATATGAACGTATCGATCTCGTTTTTTTTTTTTTATTAACTTGTTCTTCGCGAGCTAACTTGCGAATGAAATATTTTCATTCATTTTGCTGTTATAAAATATTGTCTTGATTTTAGAGAAAATTGACTTTATGTATTATTTTGTATTACAATATATATTGTATTTATTATATAATTAATATTAGATGTGGTATGTTATATTATATCATATGTAGCGAAGATCACAACTGAACACATAATGATAAAAAATTGTCGATACTTTAAATTATTATAGCTCTGTAAAATCATGTAACAATCTACTTGATCTCATTTTTTTTTTCAAAGATATTCTTACATAATGTAACTGGTAGTTATTCTTGAAAATTCAAATACCTTTAAAAGCATTGAAAAGTTTTCCATGACTCGATCTACTATAGTCTTGAAAGTTGAAACTTCTTTTTTACAACGATTAAACCTTAAATCTTACTGTATGATTTTATTAAACTTTGAGCTTAGATGATATTAGAAATTTAAGTCCAATAAAATTATAAAAAAAAAATCGTACAACAAATTTTAAGGGATCGATATATAGAATCTTTAATCTTCAAGATCACAATTTAGTCGTAAATAAAATTTTTCACTGTTGTTACATACGCCTGAATTTTTACAATTTTTTTTTCAAAGAAAAGAACGCTTTTTCATTTTTTTTTATATGATGTAAAAATGTCTTGAGAAAAAAAGATTATTCTTCCTTTTCGATTCATCTACACGTAGAGTCATCTAGTCGGTTGACCACAAGTCGGGATTTGCATATTGTATGTATGCATAGTATGTATTGTATAGAATGATTCTTGCATATTGTATGCATAGTACGTATCATACAGAATAATTTTTATAAAATAACTAGAATAGAAGGAAAAATCGGAGGAAAGATATTTTGTTTCAGCAGGGAAATATTTTATGCATACGACAGTGTTATAAGCGGAAGCGTGTAGGTGGCCTCAACGTCAACTCAATCTTGTGTTTTTTTCCTTCTATATTTTAATAGTGTTCGTCGATCGCAGATTATTTTAGATCACTCGAAGCCAAAAACTTCGACTCATGTTTCAGTAACTTGACAATTATTGTCTTTCTCTTGTCTGTAAAGAATAATCCAGTGGGAGGAATTGGAATGACACGGTAACTCTCCTGATAAATGATGTTTCTAATATGTTCCCCCAAGAAATAATAACATTCTGACAAAACTGGCCATGTTAATAAGGAGAAAACTTATTTTTTTTTCTTTTTTTTACCAAATTTTGCAGCACTTGATGTAATAACGATTAATCAACATATGCTCTACAATAATTAAAGTTTTTGGCCTAATATGTGACTTAACATGATCTTGGATGGACTTGTGTCGTTATTAGATATGCTTCAATATGACTAAACTGCAAAAATTTCACTTCAATATTTTTATTAATATTTTGATAGTGAAAGCATCATGGAAAGTTGGTAACCATAAGGGCTTTGCTCCGCATAGCAAACATCCACAATAGTTTAATACATTAAATTGTGAATAAGCAACAACTATATATAGTGAGGATAAAATGATGCAATGAAATTAAGTATGCGGTTTGTAAAGGGATGCGATGAAATCTAAGGTGAGATATTCTTCAGGGTGGCCAAGTGTAAAGCGAAAAATTCAGGCATTTAAGACACAATGGACTGCATATGGTCGTCTATTTGGCTTGTTTTAAAAATGGTTAGTTTTAAGAGCAAAGACGAAAGAAGTTAGTAAACATAGTTAGTTTATGAATGATACAAGTTCGGCCATCGTCAATTACCGGGGAATCAGAAAGTAGAGTTAAAATGTAGAGTCAGAGCAGCGTAACACAAGCACCGATTACAAACTGCTGGCATCGATTGAAATACATTTTTGTTACACTTGGCTTGCTTGCAAAACCTTCACTCTGGAATGCAACAACGTTTCATCTTTGGCTTTCTACCTGTTATCGGTATATAACCTATATTTGGGGGGC
>NIPQ01033793.1:0-11713 GCA_002806875.1 Lepidotrigona ventralis hoosana
TTTTTTTTTTTTTTTTTTTTTTTTTTTTTTTTTTATTAACGATTTGGATTTGGTTTGTTACAATACCTGGATGCATACCTGTAATGAGACGATTTCGAGATAGCTTGTCGCTATTTATATTATATATTCCATCTTTCGCTGTGTTTAGAAACGAACCGGGTGAAACACTCGAATTCTTCACAGACATAAGTCTGTATCACGAAATATGAATACCATATGAGCCGCTTTAAACCTCCACAAAGAAAAAGAAAAAAGAGGATCTAGCCACCATTTTGCAGCAAACCTTCGAAGTTAGTAAAAGAACTTACCACCGAGCTGTTTCGAGTCGAAATGATCACGATACCCACTTGATGCTTATTCGTATTTCGACGATCCAACTCGGTCGTTCGATTAATATTATCCTGAAAGTACATAGCTGCTCGTTTGTCTTCTTTCCTTCTTTTTTTTTTCGCTTTCGCTCGCGAAGAACCAACAGTTCTTGCTTCCGGCCGCTTACCGCAAGGGCGAACGAGTCGGCGAATTTCGGCGGAATTTGTATCTTGCGTTCCTCGATGAGACGATATGACGAGAGATGTCGAGAGGCACGAGTAAAATCGATTGTGAGCCGGCACGCTGTAAATCGCACGCGAAGTTAATACCGTTGCGGACGAGAAGGGGGGGAGGGAAGGGAAGGGGGAGGGTTGGAAAACGTCGAAGGCCGCCATGCGTGATCTGCGATATTCCGTTGGTGGATTACCGTTGGGCGTGAATATTAACCTTTTACGGTGAATTGTAGGTCCCGAAGTAACGTTATCGAATTCCCCCGGATTTATTTTCCGCGGCTGCACCGCGGAATATCGTGTCCGCGGATATTAAAACCAACGTTGGCCGCACATATATACCGGCGGCCCGATTAAATTTGCACGATTTCTTGATATGGATTTTAGCGCTTGGTACCGCTGCTTGGCATAGTAAGTGGAGTAGTTAATATAATAGACGGTATTATGATTATGATATTGGTATCTTTAGCCGATAAGGCCGGTGTTACAATATTTGATTTGTGTGCCGTGCTAAAATATAATAACTGAGAATCTATTGTACTAATGTTGTGTGTTTCCACAGTGGCGAGAGAAATAAAGTGACTAACTCTGGCCGGCAAAGGGCTGTCTAGTAATTAAACGAAATATTTGAGTATTTTCTCACGTATGTCGTGTGAGAAAACGAAAAATTAGAAAGCTTTGTTTCTAGCAAAACTCGGATACGATGGAGGTAAAACGTGTACAACTGCAACGTTTAATGTTGATTAATTATCGATTAATTCGACTAATTTGCCATCGGAGAATAATTGTAATGGGACATTGATCATGCGAAAGAGTGAATTGAAATTTCGCAAGAGAGAGAGAGAGAGAGAAATCTACTTCGAATTCACGACTCTACCCGAATTTTAAACAAAGTCAGATAAGCAATACTGTTTGTAGTTGGAGACAAAATACGTATACCTGATTTCGAAGAACAGTTCTTTCGAAGCGGCGCTTTTTCGAAAACAAAGGAGAGAGAAAGAAAAAAAGAGAGAAAGTTCGCGGGGCGAAATCTTCGAAACGATCGAGCGTCAAGAAACGGGAAACACACGCGAATTTCTGACTGTTTAAAAACGAAAGGAGAAAGGAAGAAAGAAGCGGCAGAGCAAAAGAAAACGAAAAAAAAAGGAGAAGAGAGAGAAAAAAAAAGGGAGAAAGAGGACGGGCGCATTGAATTGGACGGGAATCGATAGCGGGCCGCTACGCAATGAGCCGTAACTATTTATAAATTACAAAGGAATGGAGGAAGCACGAGAGCTAGCCGGAACACGGCATTAAAAATCACGTGTTCCGCTTGAGCTCATAATCTCGTATAATCTTTTGCAAAGTTGTTAATACTCGCGGCTTACGGGTGTTAATTTAATATCCATACAGGTACGCCAACATTGAATATCCGAATCCCACTGGCTGCAGCTGTACAGTCCACTACCACAACGATAAAAAAAATCCATAAAACTGCTCACACCGAGAGAGACAGAGAGACAGAGAGAGAGAGAGAGAGAGAGAGAGGAGGAGAGCTAGCTAGCTGGCTTCCCATTCCATGTCGTACGCCGGCTCATATGCCGTTTGTATCGTTCAGTGTTGCCCTCCGGACTACCACTTTAATACAAACGATAATACTCGCTTCCGTCGTTTTCCCTCCTTTTTTTCCACTCCACCCTTTTTCCACCCCTCCTTTTCCCGCTCGCGACCGTCAAGAATTCGTCCGCTCGCCAATTTCGATTCCTTTTATTTTAATCGGCGTACCGCGTACGGCAGCGTCGATTATGGCTGACAAGATAGAATTATATCGTGACCGATTGAACGATAGCCCCTTTTCTTTCTTTCTCGTTTCATTTGCTTTGATTATCTCCGCTTCTTCGATTCCCGCTTCATTCCAATTGAGATGAGAATAAATTATTCGGAGGAATTAGGAAAATCGAGTTACAGAATCGGTACATTATTTTCTTTCTTTCTCGTTTCATTTGCTTTGATTATCTCCGCTTCTTCGATTCCCGCTTCATTCCAATTGAGATGAGAATAAATTATTCGGAGGAATTAGGAAAATCGAGTTACAGAATCGGTACATTTCTGTCCCGATTGATTTTTTCGATCGAAAGTAACAATACTTGTGGTAATTTCCAACATTCACATACGTTCTTTCTTCGTCAATCGATCAAATGTCTCGAGTGTTGGTCATGTTCGCTTCTTTCGACTTCAAGTTAGAAAATTTGTGCACGTGTTTACAACATTCGAAACTCGTATCAGATAACTGTCGCGAGATGCGATAGTTACGTGACAATGATAAGCAGAAAATAGTTTCTGCCATTTTTTCGATCGAGAACGCCGATAGCATACGTTTGCATCTCTCTTTCTCTCTCGTGCGCCAGTATCAGATAACTGTCGCGAGATGCGATAGTTACGTGACAATGATAAGCAGAAAATAGTTTCTGCCATTTTTTCGATCGAGAACGCCGATAGCATACGTTTGCATCTCTCTTTCTCTCTCGTGCGCCAATGGTCAAAAATTCGCCTAGATAAAAGGTCGGTGTATGCCAACTTTTAATTTCATATTGCCAGGCAAATCGATACTGTCGATCTCCGATGTTCAAAATGATAATTTCACCCGACAGCACGGCGCTTCGTTAATTAATAAATTCGATAGATTAGATGCGCGTGATAATAACCTATTTCCATTTTCTAACCTCGCGCGCGAAAACAATCTGCCGAAAGCGTAAGTGTGAAAATATTTTGCTCCGTTATCAATCGCGCGACTTAATCAACTGATGAAATATCAGCGGAATGTTACTACTACGTTGTTTCGAATGTTATTATCGTATTTCATTGATATTTACTATTTAAATTCCTATTTTAGTCTTACTTTCAAATTGATCGTAATCTGAAAGATCAGAAATTTACAACAAAAGTATTCTATTCCAACGCGAATGCAACGTAATTGTTTATAATATTATTTCATAAGACTATTGACATCAACGTTGCAGTACGCGTTCGACATTCTAAATAGCCCGGGGTATTCTCAATTACGTGAAAACGCTTTCAAACTATCCGGTAAAACCAGAACCTGCGAATGTCGCCCTCCAGAAAATTGTTTCGTCGTCTTGGCGACGATCCAGCCAAGTTGTCTCGTTGTCCGCGGGATTTGAAAACTTTTGGAAACTGTCACGCAATCCCGTGATGGATCCTTCTCATTCGAATCTAATTAATTAAGTGTCTCTGCCGTTTGAAAGAAAGATACATGAAAAAAAATTTTGAAAATCTATATCGTGTCTTCAAGCTCGCGTAAAAAAAATCCAACGAATCATTAAACCATCGAAGATCATCTTTCTTTATACTCGAAATAAATGGTCATTTTCACGAATTACGAAATCAAAGAAGCAGGGTGTAATTTCGCCAGTCTTCAAGCTCGCGTAAAAAAAATCCAACGAATCATTAAACCATCGAAGATCATCTTTCTTTATACTCGAAATAAATGGTCATTTTCACGAATTACGAAATCAAAGAAGCAGGGTGTAATTTCGCCTCCTGAATTTGGACTCGCGATAATGAAGGTAGATCATTATCTAAAAAATTCATGCTCCGCCAACAAAGTATAAACGTTATACATTAGCGTATACATTCAACCAGCTGATAGGACACGTCGACGACACCTCCTGAATTTGGACTCGCGATAATGAAGGTAGATCATTATCTAAAAAATTCATGCTCCGCCAACAAAGTATAAACGTTATACATTAGCGTATACATTCAACCAGCTGATAGGACACGTCGACGACCGAATATTCTCTCGATTGTAATGCGATACAGGCGATAAACCATCATGCTTTGCTCGCCGATAAGATTCTTCGTAATTAGGAAGTTGGCTCGTGGCCAAAGGCGATTCTCCTTGATATCCAGTCCCGACAAGGCGATTTCCACGCACGTAGCCGCATATTCATAGCAATCCTCGTGGATATATACGCGCGCGTGCGCCACCGAAACGTGCACACATACACGGTACAAGCACGGAGTAGCTCCCTCTACGTAGGATGTAGCCATTCCGGCTGATCCATCTTGCCGTTATAGTGAGATTTATGGAGACGGTACCCGCTGGAAACCGAGACTGCGTCTGTCCCGCAGGGCGAGAGGGACGAGAAAGAACGAAAAAAGAAAAAAAGAAAAAAAGAAAGAAAGAAAGAAGGGAACGGCGAAAATGCGAGGAAGAGAGGGAAGGAAGAAGCGCACGAAAGCCGGGATGGCAACCTCTATGTTGAAGGAAGGACCATAGGCTGTAGAATTGGAGCATGAGACTCGAAGGATAAAGAAAACTCGCCACGACACTTCTTCAAAGAAAGAAAGATACGGCTCTTTTATTTGAGGACATTTGATCATGAGGTGGGCGGCATGTAATGTGCGAAAATGTAGCAAACAGATTCTCTGCGGTTCTGAAATCCTCACGGCGGAATATCCTGGATATCCAACGTGGTTCCTTTGCGAGATTTATTTTTAACGAAGTCTTTGCCCCATCGTGGAATAATCATATCCGTCTCTCGCGCGATTGTTCAACGAAAAGAACGAGAGACGTGACCGATACCTTCGAAAGTATCAAATTTTTTGACACGGTTATATTCGAGGTATAGCGTATCTCGGATTTTTTTTTTTAGACATTAATTCCTTCGGTTGTGAATATTTCTACAGATAGTATTTGCATATACGCTGCATCTCTTTCGAATATACTTTTTATTAAAGCAACGCTCTGTCTGTCTAGGCACGGACGTATCTCCTTACATCTACTTACACGACAGTTTTATATAAGATACACTTACAGGAACTTTTTGTAAATATATTGCATTAACACTGTAATAAAGAGCCTCAAGTGTCACAATATATTAAAACAATGCGTAAAAAACGCACATAGAATTTTCAAGTATACATTAATCCACATCAGTTCTCTACATCTATTGTCTGTTCTCTACAGAATGTAGAGAATAAAGTTTCAATAAAATATCGTACAATATGATGCACGATTCATTCGTTAAATGTCAGTCGAACTTTCGTAAGTTGCGCTATGGCAAGTTGATAAGTAGATACGTCTGGTTTTACACAGCCAGACCCGTCGTAAAGAATATTACTCAAACACAGAGATATTAATATAATTCCTTCTGAATACTGAATACTTTTTTGTTAAAAGCATCTAGAATATTCACGCAACATCACATTCTACATTTGTATCATCTAGTATATTGCATACCAGCAGCAACATATCGTAGCTAGAACCACAACTAGAAAATCAAATCGCACGGCACTCGATCTCGCGAGAGTAAGAATGTATATTCTTCGTTCCCCCTCCGCCGCCGACGTTCCAACACGCAAAACTCTGTCCCTCTGCTGAAAAGACGCGTCTTGGAAGAAAAGAGTGACGCGTGGTCGTGGATGGACCAAGGGGTCCCGTTGGATTCCGAGGTGGTAGGTGTGCGCATATGTCGGATAGACGGAGGGATGGTGGATAATATAATGATGGCGTCGGCCGGGCAAGGAGGGGCGGGGCTACGAGGGGATCAATATTATCCTCCTCCACCTCCACCTCCGCATTTTCCTCCGCTGTTCCCCTCTCTACGCCGACGGCCAACCTTCCCTTCTCTCTGTTTCCCCTCGTTCTCTCCTCGTTCCCTCTTCGTTCCCTCCTCGTTCCTCCGGTTCGCCACCACCATCGCCGTCTCCACCCTGCAACATTCTCTCCCTTCTATCGACGTTCCTTCCTTCGCCTCCTCGTCCTTCTCTCCGACGTCTCCCGTCTTACGAATCGAATTGCCAGGCCGACGCGACGCGACGCCTCGGCTACGCTCCATCTCGTATATATATATATACATGTATATATATATATAAAGAGAGAGAGAGAGAGAGGCAAGTAAGTATTATACTTACTACACGTATGTGCACTTGTATTCGTAACCATGGCTTCGAAACGTAGATTGTTCATCACGATAGGGGAGCACAAGCGATTCGTTGATCGCGACTTTTCAATGCTCGGCTAGTTTTTTTTGGACCGTAGCAACGTGGTCGTGAATGCGTTTCGTAGAGGCGAGAGATTCTTACGGGCGAGAAACTGGAAATGTGCTACGGATTTTAGCAACGTGAGAAGCCTGCTGAGGAAGGAAATTTTTGTCGACCGTTCGACATGCTGGGAATTGACACGTACACGTGCGTACACTTTCTCGAATTTTCGAAGAATACACAATCGCTGACGATCTATTGCATAAATTTCTGAAACTTCGACGAGAATATCAAATATAATTCCCATCGACCTTAAAGTCCTTCAGATAAATTACTGAAAAGAAAAAAAGAGAAAACTGAAAAATTTGAAAACGCGTTTGACCTACCTGCAGCACCTCAAAGTGGCAGAAAGATTGACGCATCGAGAAGGGAAAAAAAATAGGCTAACAGGGTGGTCACCTCGTACGAAACGAATCGCGCTTATCCGATTGTTCAGTGGCCGTTGCTAAGTCGTGGGATTACCTTGTATGGGGCAGCGTTTCCGCCGGTGTCTATATAATGCCGAAACGTACATGTGGAGCGGAAAAGACGGGCCAAGGGGTGGCGGACACGAGGTTTCAGGCAGGCAGACGCTCGATCTCGGGTTTGGTGGGGGCTTGATTGATGAGCTAGCCCCGGTCACGGTCTCATTACATTTATATAAGCTTTCGTAGATTGAGCCGTGCACGGAAGCTTACGCGGTGTGGCGAGGGGTCGTGATTTGATGAGGTTTTATTGCTCGGATGACGTGACGGGGGCCATTGTTCAAGCGGTTGTCGAGTGGAAAACATTGGATTCGATTTATCGCATCTATCAACCTGCTTCTTATTATACGAATACGAATACGTGCATTAAAGAAAAATTGAACGACCGGATGGATCACAAGGACGGTTGATCGGTAATTAGACCGAATCGAAAGATCGCCGTCAAGTTTGAGTAATAATTCATTGTCACAATCGGTGATAGTTGATGATGATTTACTTGGACGAATTCTTCATATATTTGATTGGCCTTCATATGTTTAATTGCCTTCTCTCTTGAAATCTAATTAACTTCATTTTAAACTGCAAATTCATTCTGTAATCTGATAGCTGATTGTTCGAGCTTGCTTTAGGAAAAGAGATGGAAAATGATTTCGTTCAACGATCAAGATTGTCCAGAAGGAACATTTTCGACATATTTTGTATTATTTAATAAACTGTGCTGGCTCGTAAAAAATTATCTGACGTGTATGGTGAAGAAGCCTTAAACACTACGGCTAACGAGGACATCAAATCGTTTTTAATCATGGAATTGTCTGAAAGATGGCAAAAAGTAATCGAACAAAGTGGATAATATATTGTTTAATAAAGTCTCGTGAAAAATTCACCTTTCATTTGCATATAGAAAGAAAACGCAGTTACTCTTTGGCCAATTTAATAAATTAAGTTGCGAGAATTGTCTATATTATTAATAAGTGTCAATACTCGATAGGATTATATTCAATACCAGAATTACCAACGATTAGAATTAAATGGAGTTTAATGGAGAATTTTTAGAATTTAATGGAGTTTAGAAGTTTATACATTTGACGAAAATCATTTACATCTGTAAATATAAAATTTCCAACAAAGTTTGACTACTTTGGTAGCTCTAACATCAATGTTGCAAAATAACACCGATTTCATAACTTTATATATATAGCAATTTCCATAATTTATATATAATAATTCAATAGAGTAAAGCTAAAGTCCTTTTATACATTTTATTTAAAAGTACACTGTACTTACATCTATAAAATTTCTAACAAAAATTACGAATTGGCCATTTTGACCATTTCGATAACTCTAATGTGCAACACTGCAGGACTAGCACAGAGAACAATATGAAAAAAAAAAAATATATATATATATATATACATATATACAAAATTTCTAAAACAGAATATTTGACACTTATTTGGGTACTTATTACGAGTTGAATGCTAGCGAAAGTTTCAAAATGGTATCACCACTTGCGATACTTGCGCGAGCCACTAGATCGAGTCCCTTTTTCTCGAGCCTGGCAATACAAATGGCCGCTGCCGTTGCGGTTAACGTCGGTCAAGATCGTCCTTCGAAAATTACCAGCACAGGCCGGTTAATCCGTCGACTTCTCGCGGTGACTGGCGCGATCGGAAAGTTCATTCATCAAGCTTATGAGCCAAGTCGGCAGAGTCGGCTCCCGAATTCCGCTTCCCGGCAGTATTCCGTATAGCTGTGCGTTAAAGTTTATGGGCGCGGTCTTGTGTGTATACGAAACGACTCGCGCGCGCCTTCCCGAGAGTTTATTGATTCTCGAGCCACGGCATCTTTCGGCCGCTGTTCTGTCCTATCGAGTTTACTCCCCCTCTTTTGGCTTACCGTCGCCCCGTGTCATGTCTACGGGGTTGCTTCGTGGAAATCCAATGATGTTCCCTTGCCCCAACGAAAAGTTTGCTCATACGCCGCCCGCGTATGTGTGCACGAGCTGGAGGGGAGGGAGGAAGAAATATTTTTCTCGCGCGACGCGAGATACTCTGACCCTTTTCGTGGAAACTCGTCCGAGGGTGGAAAGTCGTATCGTCTTTGGATTTCCAAGTCGTTCGCGCGGCTCCGTTATCGTCGACGAGATATTTAACGATTGGAAGGTGAAGGCGAGACGAATTCTTGCTGTTCAAGGGAGGAATTTTGCAACACTACAATCGTAGAGATAAAACGATATTTATTTAACAACGATGTTAGTGACAAAACAATAGATAATTGGACGCTTTCGCACCACCATTCATATTTTTTTTTTCACGCATTCCTACGATCATTGCATCTAGTATAATTAAACGTAACTAAAGATACAGCAACTACATGATACACGCTGTACATCGGTGAGCATTAGTTTGGAATCAAATAACCAGAAGATCGAATGTACTGTAAGTACAAGTTTCTAAAGTATTAATATGCATGCCTTTCCAAACATCACTGTTTCTCTCAAAGATTCTTCTCCCGACAAATATACACGAACCTTGAAATTACAACTTACAAGCAACGACCAAAGGAAGCTATTAGCTAACCTAATTCCTGCCAATTTGAAAAAAAAACTCGAGCAAAGATCTCCGTGAGAACTGCATCGGTAATCCTTTCGATCCGACGCATCGTAGTAACGATTACGCGCCGCGTTTTCGAGAATAATCGGCAAAAGGGAGGGCATTATTCTTCATTAGCCAGTGTTCTTCCCCTCTTTCAATGACTCGTCGCGCCTCTTAGCGTTTCTACCGCGTGATCGTCCGGCCATCCATCTTGCCAAGCATCCCTCCAACCTTTCCCTCCCTCGATATCCTCCTTCCCTTCGCGCTGGAGATTTCTCGCCGCCCCAACTGAAAGTGGATACAGTGTGGCTCGCGAAAGTAGCGATTCGAACTCGTGTTACGAGCAACTCTTGCGCTTTCGAAATTTCATTGTAAAGAAGATTTAAATATGGATAATCTCACTGAAGAGGGTGAGAATAATAATGACGGGCGCGAAGACATTTTCGGCCGAAATGTGTCGTTGAACATAAAGTAAATTTTAGTGCAAAGCAGTGATTACCCAGGCATGCGTCCTTTACATTTACATACGTTTATACGTTTATTGGGCCTGGCTGTGACCAAGAGAACCAGAGGAACCAACTGTACATCGAGGCTTGTTAACTCTTCAACCGCGAGCTATCTATAGACCGCAACGCAGAAAGAATTGGAATTAATAAAATATATTTAAAAGCTTCGATGCTACATTTGTTAGAAAAAAAAAAAAATCGAAAATGTTTTCTCAATTCATAAAAATTCGTTCGCGGAAACGTATCGCGAGCTACTGTGTGTTAGAACCCTCCCGGGCCGCAAGCGTTCTACCGTTGGCTGCCTTACAGTTACGCAAGAGCGGCGTGTATCTGAGTGCAAGCACCCGTATAATTGTCGGGAGCAGGCTGGTTGGGCGCCGTGGAAAAAGCAACACGAAGAGAGAGAGAACGGAGGGTGGCGAGGGGTGAGGAGTGAGGGGGTGGTTGGCGGTCGAGGTTGAAGGGCGAATGGGGGAAAAGGGAAGAGGGTGGAAACGGCTGACGAGCGGCTCGCCCTCGCAGTATCGAACGCGGGTGAGGGCCGCCTTGAATTAACGCCATCATATTTCAGGATGGAGGATCTCGCCGGGGTTTTCTTGCCATTTGTCTCGGGGACTCGGGCCGTCTACCGAGTGGAACTTCGCCTTCGTCTGGCTACCATGAGTAATACCTGGCTCGGCTAGAGACTCGCTCCGCGCGAAATCTGACGGAAAAAAACAGAGACGCCAAACCTCTTTCTTCCGCTTCTTAATGGAAACCGCGCCGGAAGTATAACGGCGGGCCGCGTTCGTTAACGAATGAAAGTAGAAGGTGTTCCATTTGAAATGAACGTTCCACGCAATTATCTCCTAAAACTGCTCGTTGGAGGAGAAACGTAAATTTCCGTAAATTTCTCAAAGTTTCTTGAATAACCTTGAAATAACCGATGAATTCGTCGTTGAACAAAGATCGGAAGCACGTTCAACTATAGACAGATTTATCACCATTAACAAATGTCCCCTTCGAAACCAAATAAATTTTCGTTTGAAGCATTTTTCTCTGCAACGAATAGGACAACCTGAATATACATTTAAGAGAAAAGATTTAGTTCAACTATAGACAGATTTATCACCATTAACAAATGTCCCCTTCGAAACCAAATAAATTTTCGTTTGAAGCATTTTTCTCTGCAACGAATAGGACAACCTGAATATACATTTAAGAGAAAAGATTTCGCGTGGGTTTTTGTGGGCGTGGGCGTACAAAGTTGAAGCGCAGCAGCAGAATGATTTAGATTAATCTGAACGAGCGAGAAGTGACGTTGGAGGTTGATCGAGGAGAGGGACTGCGAATAGGCGCGGTAGCGTGGGTTTTTGTGGGCGTGGGCGTACAAAGTTGAAGCGCAGCAGCAGAATGATTTAGATTAATCTGAACGAGCGAGAAGTGACGTTGGAGGTTGATCGAGGAGAGGGACTGCGAATAGGCGCGGTTTAGATAGCGAGAATTTTTTTTCGGACAAGCGTTTGTAATTGCTCTCTCAACGAGACGTAATTGTTTCGCCGAGATAAGATAAGATAATTCCT
>NIPQ01033797.1:0-11809 GCA_002806875.1 Lepidotrigona ventralis hoosana
GCCGGGTGAAAAAATGGTCGATCGCTGGGATAGATTCGTTAACGATCGATCGATCGAACCTTTGTTCTTTGGAATCGCGGTCAAAAGGAACTTATTACGCTTATTAAGCCAAACCACTGTGTCGGCTGTGCCCATAGAGGCGGAAGGCTTAGTCTCGCAATTAGGAATGTCTATTGGTGCTGCGTGTGCACTGTGTGCCAACCCATCGATCACAATTTGACTCACAGTTCGCCATCATTGAGAATTCAGAAATTTAAGGAATGTCTATTGGTGCTGCGTGTGCACTGTGTGCCAACCCATCGATCACAATTTGACTCACAGTTCGCCATCATTGAGAATTCAGAAATTTTTAAACACCTAGGCATAAGCTATATTCATCGGCGCACGTGATTCCTAAAATCATTATTAATATTTCAGATAGAATTAATATTTCAACAGATTATTGAAACACAACAGATTATTAATATTTCAACAGGAAGAAAATGTAAAATGAATTGTTAGTCGTTTTAAACGAGTTAGACCGCGAAGAGGTTCGTTATATGAATGAAATTTCTAGCATACGCTTCAAATGTCGTTCAGCGTATAATTGCCCACTTTAATCCTCTATGATATCGCACAACTTGGAGCTTACACATCCAAATGTGTTCACAATTTTGGAAACTCTGCCTCTACTTTGCTTGTTGCTTCTAATGTAACGTTCGTCGATACATCCCCTCTTCCCAGATTATAGAAACGTCAAATTAATTATTCACCGTAGATGTAGAATCTTTCGTCCGCGAACGAAGTCGTTAACGGAATGTTAACTAAGAGACCGATTTTTAATTGGCCGATGTTTAATCGCAACGTAAGATCGAGTCGAGCGCGTGCACGAGCCAATTCCCAATCCGGAGGGCGCACGGCCACACCGGAGGGCATAATTATCGACGTGTTTCCGCGTTTCGACGTCAGTCAATGTCACTGACCCGTCCTTTCTGTCCGGTCGATGCAATTTAGGTCGCTGGATAAGCACGCGATAGCACCGACAATAACAATGAGCGAACGCGCCACGGCTAAACGGGGGGCCATTATGAAAGGACTGCCGCCCCCCTTCACCCCCCTTCCTCCCCCCCGCGAACGCGGCTATTCACTTTGGCCCTCCGCAAGACGTTCGGGCCAAAGTAATTAACGTAATTCCGATCAACTTTCAAAGCGAGCGAGTCCACCTTGCCGAGCTCCATTCATCTGCTTCCGCACGTTTCAACGATTCCCAGCCGCGGAATATCTGTTTCGAGCGGTGGTGGCAGCGGAGAGAGGGACGCGCGCGGCTACGCTTTCAGCCACGGTTTCCCATCGAAACTGGAATCGTTTCCCAGCGAGATTTTTATTTATTCGTACGACGAAGGATTTCCAGCGTTTTCCATCGAGAAGGGAAAAAAGGAAGCGTTGGTACATGCAGAACGGTGGACGTAACGTGGTACGAAATTAAGGGGATTGAGCCGTCGAAAAATAAATAAAGCTTTCTTTTTTTTTTTTTCTTTCACTAGACTGCGGTTCTTTTTTTTTATGTAAATTCGTATTTTTAAGAAGTACAACAAAAAAAAACGGGAGTTCGATAGAAACGATTGTTTCACATGTGACAAATATTACAAAGAGTATATCGTACCTTGGGTATTTCGTGCATTTTTTCAGATTATGCGACATTACGTGTAACTTCGTATTATAAAATTTCCCACTAAATGCATAAAAATCCGCAGTCCAGTAATTATGGACAGTCCACAAATATAAAACGACTTTCAGCTTTATATTTGGATTTTCCTTTTTTCTTTTTTTTTTTAAGTTAAAATGGTGCAAGATGGTGGAATTGCTTGTTAGCATCAAAAATCTCATTTCGACTGCTGATAGTCGTCGCTGCAAAGGACTTGAACGGTCGAAATAAAAAGTTCTTATTAGTTGAAAAATAGAAATGTATTGGTCACATTTATACAGAGTGATTCGCGCAACTGTAGAAATTTTTTTTTTTTTTAAGGATAAATGGCAGAAAACGAAAGAGGATGAAAATATTGAAAAAAATACTGAAGAAAAATGATCGACTTGAAAGAGGCTTGGACACTAATTTCGTAAAATTTACATTTTACGAAATACGATAACGAATACACATTTTCTTCACTTCTCAGGCCACAAGTTTCTACGATCTTAAAATCAAAGTTAAAGTATTTTTCAAATTCACCAACTCTCTCTCGATATTACATCCATCAAAATTTAATTTCCACCATGTTACTGTAACATTATTTTATATACAGAGTGGAAAAAGAGGAAAACGACTTTCATTTGTAGCCCGTTCCAATTATCTTTTCCCAATTTCAACAATAAAAATATATATGCACACATTGCTCGTTAGTACAGTTACGCTTCGAAAATATTGCAACCCCTTCGCTTCGTAATAGGCAATCCCGGAAAAATTCGCCACTTTGATTTGCCCACTTTTTCGAACGAGATCCAAAGTCTAAGATCTGTGTCTTAAGAAAGTAGATTATCACCGTCGTCGTAACGTTTGAGAGGCAATTAACGCGGCCCTGCGACACCAGTCAATACCGATGATTCGAGCGGCTAGTCTCGCGCATGCAATTTGGGTCGCCGATAGCCGCGGACTACCGGGTGAATGTGATTCACCGGGCCATTATCGGAGAATCATACGTCTTGCACTGGAAACGAATTAACGTCACGCTGGCCGGCGTTACATTCGTCCCGGTCGGACGGGAATGCCCGAGAGGATCGGAGAGGTCGACGATGCCGGGCAGAGAGAGAGAGAGAGAGAGAGAGAGAGAACAGACAACGAGAGACAGGGAAACGGTTTTAGATAGAAAATCGGGACGAGATCGCTCCGGGATATAGCCGAATAGCCGGCTGTCCGCTTATTAAACGTTTTCCGCGTGGAGAAACGTTACATCGCTATTTACGGCATCTGCTTTTGACTGGTTTTTACTCGCGGGGTTCAGAACCGTGTGTTTCCCTCCGTTCCCCGCTGCCCGATCGATAATTATCGAGTCACCGCCGAGCTACCTGATGCTTTTTTCGCCGAATCAAACGCGGCGAAATTGCGAAAACTGGGATGCACGTCTCCCTCTTTTCGCAAAAGTGTCATTACGTCGTTTGATATTCGGTGTTTGTCGTGTTTTTGTCAGATGATAAGAAATTGTTGTACGTTTCGAAACTGGCAGAAAGAAAACCAAACAAAAATATTCGGAGATATACGAAAACGTTGAAATTTCTCGTGTTTGCCAATTTAATTGAAATTATTATTTCTAGTTTGCTTCAAACAAATACGACGCAGAGTATATTTTCAAGATTCTGATGTCAACAAGAATCATTTAATCTTTCCAGTCTGGATTGCAATCGGAGATCAATCGTAGAATAAGCTTCCCAATCATTGTGTAACATCGTGCTAGTCAAATAAAAATAATTATAAGCATCGCTGTTAATATATAAAAACACTGATGCATGTAATAACGGATCAAACATGCGTGTCTTCTAATCATTGTGACCTAAAGAGAAGAAAACGCTAATGGAGTATGCGAAAGATACAAATTAGACTTGTAATATCTATGAAAGGCAAGCAAATTTTTCAATGTGCATGATTGAATGCCCTTCTGTAAAAATTTCGAATAATGCCTGTTATGATTCATGTTTGTGACTCGACAAATATCACTCACGATTAATACCATCAGGTTTAGGTTAGATTTATGACTAATCAATGTCGTTAGGCTGGATTTATGGCTAATAAATATCATTCTCTTCATACTCACAAACCTAATAATACTTCGTTTATCACGTCACTCCAATATAAATTCAATTACTATTAACTCCACCGTGAGCCGACTATCGAAAGAGATCCTCAAACTATGCACGTGTACTTGTACTTTTGAGCAAGGAGAGACAACGAACGAGCCTAAATCGTAGACGAAACATAAAGGAGAGAAGACGAGGATAAAACGGTGGAGTCCCTTTCGCTGATTGGCTTCGAAATTAAACGGGCCAGCTTGCAACTCCCATCGGCTCTAGATCCCTCCCGTCCCCTTCACCCTTGCTCGGTTATCGCTTTCCAAAATTAGCCGGTCGATTGCAATCTCGCGCGCCGACCATCGCGAAAACGCAAAGATTCCGTTTCGCCGTTCGTTCTAATTTCCAGCTGGAAATTACAGCTCGCCTCCCCCCCTCTCTCTTCCCCCAACCCTCTTAGTCGAGATCCAGCAGCCGCTGCTCGTATTAATCACAGGGGGGGGGGAGAATTCGCGACCGCGTTTGTTCTGCGCGGCGGACGAACATTTGAACATTGTCGTTCGCCCCGGGCGAGCCGCGTGCATCGTCCGTGNTGAACATTGTCGTTCGCACCGGGCGAGCCGCGTGCATCGTCCGTGTCCTTTCACAGGACAGGACGAGGCAGGAGTTTGCGGTGAACGTCGAGCTACGTCTGACAGGGCGCCTGATATTGCTATTTTGATTTACGTCATTATCATCATCCGCAGCGGGTAACGTTACGACGAAAGATGAATGGTTTCGAGCCGCGCGTATCCCGCGTGTTGTGAATATATATTCTTCAGTGGTTGATTCGTGGGAATCAACTTTGACCTCCGTTTAAACGGAGCTCTACGTGCGTTTTTTTTCGATGCGATCGATCGATGCAACCTGATATCTTTTTTTTTTTTACGAAGGAATATTATTCTGTAGAAAAGTTATTAGTTTCGGAGAGAGATATTTTAAACTTCCGACCTTTCCGAGTGCTCGTTAGAATCACTAGAAGTTTAATAACACCGAACGTGGAGCGGAGAAATTAACTCTTTTAGGTTACAATGGGGACGCACATGTCCCCGAGAAAGTGTAAAGCGTCCTACCGAGAAATTAAGTATTAAACTCTGCACAGCCAAAGTTCCAATGATACGTAGCTGCCAATCGGTCAGGTCAATATTCGTCAAAAAGTTTCTCGCGAAAAGTGAGTGTGCCAACTACGTAATTTTGCTTTAGTTTGATTCTTGAAGATAAAATAAAAGGAATACTTAATTAAAAATTTAGAAAAACAAACTGGTACTGTAAAACGTGTATCATCCTCAAATAAAGCAAGAATGCTTGTACGTGGGGATCAAAGATCTAGCTCATTCAGCCATCGAGTACATAGAGGTTGCCGATCAAACGCCGATCCAATCGCCTCCTAATGAGGAAGCGTTATGTATCGATTTCGAGGGTTGTTCGTAAGCGAAAGGCCACGTAGGCGCCACCGCCACAAATTAAATAGCCGTTTCAGTGACTAGATCCAGCGGAGACTCGAAGGGAGAACGACACCCGATATCTCGAGCGAGTCGAGCGCGTTACATCGCCGACAAGCACGGAACGTACGATTGTTCGTGAATCGCTAAAAAATTGAGCAAAGTGAATTTATCTGGTCCAGCCGGGAAGAAGGGGAGAGGGACGGGGTGGAACTCGGCAGGCGAGGCCACAAATCACGTATATAAGTTGGTCGAGGCGGTGGCACGGCGTGGCATAGCGTGGCATAGCGTGGCGTGGCGCGGCGTGGCGTGAAACCCCGGCGCACCGCGTATTCGGAAATATTGAACCCGTCCAAAGTTACGACTCCGCCGTCAAACTTGCTCGATCGAAGTTTGCGAGATCGTTCTACGCCGTTCCCTACCCTCCCGCTCGACACCGGATAGACCAGTCGAGGCCCATCCAGACGGCAATCCGACGAATAGAGCGAACACGGGGTAAAAGATGCACGCGGCCGAACGAGTCTGACAATTCTCGGGCGAATTGTTCCCTGCCGAAAGACGGTGGAACAGCCAGAAAGGGGAATGGCAATTGAACGCGCGTGTCGTACTCATCATTTCTTTTTTTTTTTTTTTTTTTATTTNTTTGTTATATTTATTATACGCAGGATTAAAAATTCAGACTGGGAATGGTACTCGAGAAGCTGGAAAATTTGTAATGTCGCTTAGTTCTCGATGAGTTGATGTAATAGAGCAACGAAGTTTTTCATAATTTTCAATAGAAAAATGGAAATCGATAACGCGTCCAACGTTTAAAAGACCGCGACTGAAAGGAGGTTTCGACTCTTGCAATTTGGAAATGTGCGAATCTCAAGAACTTCGCGCTATACGTTGCTTCGATTTATTTCATACATTTTGCAAAGTATCCCTCAGCCTTCCAATCGAGTTCGAGCCATAAAACCTATCGTTTGTCGCCGGCAGAGGAATACAGAGAAATATGCAGAATGCACAAAAGAACTCGGTTCTCGGTTTATCTGCTATCGGCTCGCCCCGATCGCTCCAAGTTCGAAATTTCACACTGCCGCTGTCCAAACGATTTGGACGTTATCCAATCGCTCTCGCCAACGATTTCTCATCGTTTAACGCTCGCTCTCGTGACCGGGCCGAATTTTGCGAAAGTTTCGCTTCTCATAACGCGACCGACTGAGTTTTATCACCGTTGCAAGGAGCCACGACGAAGGAGGAATTTAACGACGTATGTGGAAAAGGGTACGCGTATGCAGGTAGGTACCTGGCGCCGTCGAAACGTATTTTTCCCAACAATAAGCACGGTTGACGTTTACTGAAGGGTGGAAGGGAAGGGAGAGACTACATAACAGAGGTCGCGAGATCAGAGGAACGCCCGGTGAATTAATAAAACGGAAATGGAAGTCGGAGAGCAACGTTATCTCGCTATCCGATCGTCTGCCGAGGTACGAAAGCCGTCCTCCTCTCCTTCAGTCGAGAAGTGGATTATCTGCGTTGACGGTTCGCCGCAAGAGTGGACACCGACCGACCGACCGACCGGGTGAAACCCGGTTTACACACACGCGGAGGGGTTAAGGAAAAACGGGCTAGGGGACGAAGTGGCGTTATGTCGGGCGAAAGTCATTAAAGTTTCGCACGTGCCAGGGTGACGCCAGGGCAACCGTCCTAGCCCATTATTTTTTAACAGCCCTCTTGCAGCTACCTCTCTCCTCGCTCTATGTATGTGTTTCCACGCAATCACATACCTAGGTAGGTGGAACTGCGGTCTTCGACCCGCGGTTAAACCATGACTAATGAACGAGCTCATCAACCGACTCGAATCTTTCCCGCTGGTTTTACTGCGTCCGAAGCTCCGCCAGAAATATCGTTCGACTGGTAGTTTTTTGGACGTAGATCTGTGTAGCTAAGGCAGTTCGTAAGTAGGTCTGAATCTTCCGTTCGGTTGGATTCGAAATTTCCTTTAGGTGTTTGATACGACATTTTCAAACATGTCGGTGTTGTGGTATCAAGTAACCTGGTACTTAACACATGAAGCCTACGAAGGGAGTAAAAGTGCGATCGAGTAATTTGCAAGTAGGTGTTCGAACCTTTTAAAGCTTCAGACACGTTTGCAATCTTTGATAAATTTGTAACTGTATGAACGAATGTTATAAATATAGCAATTTAAAGTTTCGTTAGAACAAAAAATCATACAACGATCCACTTGATCTCATTTCCAAGCGTGAAGCTTTTGCTTTGATAGTTGTGAGTTAGTTCGTCCTTTTCGAAGATGATTTTACGTTACGTAGAAGTATTTTCTTCTCGGAAATTGTAAAAACATTGAAAAAATTTTTTCATGACTAGATCCATCATGATCTTGAAGGCTGAAATTTTCTCTTTACCACGAACCCTTAAAATTGGCCATACGATTTTTTGAACTTGAACTTTTAGACTTTAATATTTAACGTTGAATAAAATAGGTTGTACAAGGGATTGTTATAAAAGGGAGACTGCAATCTTCGAAGTATAGGTCTAGTTACGAAAAAATTTTTTTTAAATATTTTATTATATACATGATGACACGCAGCCATCTTCAATCATGTGATATATTATTTTATAATATTTTCTAGTTATTAAAAATTCATTCAAAAATATTAATTAAAATAGAAATATCGATCGGTCAACGTATTAATAAGTATGTGTATTAATAAATGTTGTATTAAACATTCTTTTAATTTCCATATTTTTTTAATTTCCATATACGTTTATAGATCTGTTCCAGGCTCGAGCAATATAATCATGGCGACCGTGTTTCATTACTGCGTGAGACTTACACTGCCAAGATGGAGACTTTCCGAGACTCTGCATATTCTCTTTAATCATAAGGCCGCGAGTTTCGTTAATGTTAAGTTAAAATGAAACTCCCCCGTACAACGTGGCAACTCCATTCCCTTATGTTTATTACGGAAATGTGTGATGAATGTAAATCGGTAAAATGAATTGTCAGAAACGTTCTATATTTACGTGTAAATTAATTGAAAGTTCAAGAGTCCTGGGCTTTACGGTGCCACGCTGTACTTCAGTAGCGCAGAGTTAATGAAATGTCAAAATGTTTTACACACCGAGCGAGAATTGAATTACTCGCAAAAACATTCCCCAAGTATTCGGGGATAGTTGGCGATATAATAATTTGTTTGTTCCAAAAATTAAGTCCAGTGGTAAGTATCGCACGTGTGGGCGGCGATTTTCCACCGATGATGATGGATACGAACGTGTTTAACGTTCTCGCGCCCTGTTTGCACCCTAAATTTGTTTCGATTAAATATTTAAATCGTTTGTCTATTTAGATTATCGATCTGCACGGTTTGCGCGCATATTCGGCTTCTGTTTGTTCAACAGCGGCTGTACTACTATCTTGCTTGTTCAAGGGATGCGCGCTCGCTTCAAATGGAAGTTTTTTCTTCCCTTTCGAAGCAAATTGTTCGAACGGAAGGAACAGTCGAGTGAAAAAGCAAGAGTGGATATCTCTATCCAAAGGCCAACTTACTTTATTAACAGTGTCCGCGCGCGCACGCGTGCGACGCCGCCTCTATCGTAATTTAACTTTTAATTAAATTAGCCGCTGGTGGTCTGCCCGCGTGCACACGCGCGTTTCCACGTGAATCTCAATTTTCTTAGCGGGGACGTAAGTGGAAGAGAAAGAGCGGACAAAAGGGAGGACGAGAGTGAACGGGAAGAGGGGATTTCTGAAAAATTACCTCACTCCGGGAAACAGCCGGCGTTCTCGAGCAGTCATGCGAGAGTCTCGCGGCATCTCGACGCGGGCTTGGAAAACCGAAAGGTGTTGCGTTAGCACTTCAATTTCGTTGGGACACAACACGTGTCCCGACGAAAGGCTAAGGCGTGACTGACGAAGCGAGAGAAAGCGGAGGGGAACCCCTGTCGCGGAAACGCGAGCCGGAAAGACACAACGAAGCAGAAGAAGGGAAAGAGAGAGAGAGAGAAAAGGAAGGAAACACAGGCGAGTCAAGAAAGATTCAAATACGGCGGCGTTTCTCAGAGGGTAATCGGCGCGAGAAGACAGCCGTTCCTGCGTGAAAGAACAATTTTTGTCCGGAGACACGAATGAGAACGACTTTACAAGTCGAGGAAATTGTCCTATGATTAAATGACTCGGCGAGCGTGAAACTCAGGCTCCTGTCCCACACGGATGCTTCGTGTTTCGAAGGTCTCAGTTACAGCAGAATTTCAATTAGACAAACTTGCGCGACGAACGGCTCGTAGTCTTGAAATCGCGACACAGGATCGCGTTAGAGGTTTGACCCTGCACAGGGAACAAATTGAAGTTCCTTCGTTCAAATATGAAAATTCGTCAAGCACGATTAACTTAATTATTATCCTACGAGAAAATAAACGGGGCGTGTACATGGAATAAAATTTTCCAATTTAAGGACACCGCATTTAAAGAAAATAGAATTTGAGCACTAGCTTCGTAGGAAGAGATCTCGCCGCGCGATATCCTTCAAATGAAGAAAAACTACATAACACACCCCCGAAAAGAGAGTAAATATTTGAACTAAATATTTGAACATGTTTAATGAAGAATTAGCCGCTCGCGCGTGTGCTCGATGAATTTTCATCAATTTAATCTCCCCCGGAGCAAAATTTCCGTTTTACGAAAAAATTTTATTCCACGTTTTGCCTCGTAGTTGGTTGATTCTACCAGTACTCCAGGGGCATTCGGTAAAATTGGAGTACACAAACGAACAATATAAAGCACATAGCCGAAGTAGATACCGATTTTCTCCTCTGTTTCAACTGGCAAGCGTTTCAACTGGCTCCATCATTCATTGGCCAAACTTTGCTTTGAATAAACCGAGTCCACAGAAACGGACTGTCGCGTACCATATCTCCCTGGACGATCGTTTGGCCTTTCGGTTCGGTCTCCGAATCGATTCGAAAGAACAAATTTCACTCCGTTTCACGAGCTCGCGTGATCGATGCACGAAGCGCGTAATTCCACTGAAAGTGTAATTCCAAAAGAAAGAGAAACGAGCGGATTTCCGAACTCACTCTGCCACAATGCCGGTTAAGTCGTCGGAAAAGGCGTTTCCCCCGTAACGTTCTTGCAACGTTCGTATTTACCTTTTATTCTCCCCCTTTTTCGTTCACCGTCGAGTTTACATCGCTAACGAGGGACAGCAATCGGGAGCGTCTACTCGTTTGCGAATCGACTGGACCGCTCCGCTCTCCCCTATCGGACATTGGCTTTAAACCCTTTCCAATGCGATCGTTCCAACGAGATTCGTAGCCGGCTCGTCTCTCCCTNAATGCGATCGTTCCAACGAGATTCGTAGCCGGCTCGTCTCTCCCTCTAGCAAAGTCTTGCGAGTTCGACGCAAACGTTTATCTTCGTCGACTGGCTGAAAAGCGATGCGAACTGGCTAGTTCTCGTTGCCTGGCAATATCGTTTATCGAGTTGCATTTACATTCGGGTGAAATTTTTTCCCCTTCGAGTTACCAGAGCGAGCGCCAGTGTTCACAGTGTTCGCTCGGATTTTTCCCTGCTCCTGGAGATGATTTCGCAGAGACTGATTTTGGTCTTTGATTTTACTGAAATATATGTATTTCACATACTAGTGGAAATGTTATATTGAGTCACATGTAGATTCAAAAGTTGTAAAATTTATTCAGATATACGAGATAAAAAAAAGAAACGTATCCAATGTTTCAATTTAATTTATAATCCATTCAAAACAAATTTCTTTTTTATACATGGAATAGAAAAGAGAAGAAGACACGAGAGTTTTACTGATTCAAAGGTTCAAATATATTTGTTTAGATTTTAAAGCAACTAAGGTACATGTAAATAAACACAATAAATTTCCTCTTTCTACAAAGAGAAGGGGAAAGAAAAGGTGACACGAGAGTTTTATTGGATTTCAAAGATTTAAATATATTTCCTCGCATTTCTTGGAGCAACTGAGATGTATCTACAACTAGCCACATTCTACAAAAATTTCTATCGAACAGTCAAGTAAATAAACACAGAACATTTTATTATCAAATAAGTACGCGTAAGTGGATCAGAGTGAATAAACGAAATTTCAACAAGAAAACGAGTTTACCGTAGAATTCCAAGTTATTCCTTCATCGACGCCCTGGCCTGTCGCCGCAGACGCAGGAAATAGAAAGGAAATTCGCTAACACAGCGGCATTAATAAAACCCGACGACCGTTGCATACGTGGCGCGCACCTATGGCGAGTAACTCGATTTCGTACGATCGGCGGAGAAGACTGAGGCAGACGGACGCCGAGGCGGTAAAGTTTTATGCGTACTGCCGTCGGAAGAAACGCGAGTTGGAGCCTGGAAGCCGCGATGCCCGCTGGGGACTACCCAAAAACGTAGCGTACCGTAAAATGGCGGAACCTGGGCTCGCCAGGGTTTGACCCTGGCATTTATCGCGCCGGTGCACACTTTAGGAACGTAGCACGGGAGTTCGTCGGCACGTCTCTCGGGGTGAAACACACAGCCACGAAGGAAACGAGATCATCCGTGGGGAGGGGGG
>NIPQ01033823.1:0-24480 GCA_002806875.1 Lepidotrigona ventralis hoosana
ACAGAGTGAATACAGTCTGTTCTGAATCATCACATGCAAGCCCCGATTCGTACTTGAGATGCGTATTCTTTCGTGGAGGATAAATAATATTGGATCGACGTTATATTAAAATTTGTTCTTTGCGATTTTCGGGATGCATAGAAGGAAATAAATGTAGAATATTTTGAAAGATTATATTTATGCCCCGTACCGTGGTGTTTATAACTTTGGGCAAAATGAATAACTACAAGTAGTAGTCTTATACTGTAAAATTTGATCGGGATGCATAGAAGGAAATAAATGTAGAATATTTTGAAAGATTATATTTATGCCCCGTACCGTGGTGTTTATAACTTTGGGCAAAATGAATAACTACAAGTAGTAGTCTTATACTGTAAAATTTGCCAGTTTTGACGACCGCAATTCATAGAATAATATGAGACCATCAGATCATAGTAATATATTGATGGAATGAATGCAGAATATTTTGAAATATCACATGTAAGCCACGACAGTACAAAAGGGTAGCATCACTTTGGTGGCAATAAATAATCATTAATCGTTGTTATATATTAATACATTTGACCATATTGGTACCCGCGATGCGTAGAATAATATAAGACCACTAGATCGTGATAATCACGGAATGAATTTTAAACATTTCGAGTTATCGTATAAAAGCCCCGATCACTAACGGAGGAGCATACAATTTCGGGAAGGATAAATAATAATTAATAGATATTTTTAATAATAAATTTGCTAATTGTGATCCACGGGATTTGTAGAATAATATAAGGCAATCAGGTCCAGATAATATAATGGTAGAATCAATGCAGAATATTTTGAATGACCATATATATGCACCGATCCGTACCGGAGAAGACAGTTGGTTCGGCGACGATAAATATAATTGAATCGTCGTTATATATTACAATCTGTAGTTCATTGCGATAACTGCGATGCGTGGAATAACATAAGACATTCAGGTCGAGATAATTTATTGTTGGAATGAATATAGAATTCTTTGAATAATGATCCGTTAGTCCTGATTCGAGGGGCGTGTCATTTGGGGGACAATAAATAATATTGAATCGACGTTATCTATTAAAGAATTGTGTTCATTCTGATCCGCGCCATGCGTAGAATGATATAAGATCATCAGAGGGGGATAACCTTTTGATGGAATGAATGTAGAACACTCTTATAAGTGTACACTCAATTAAGAAAGGTAATCTCCGATTCTCTCCGGAGGTGCTCACTACTTTGGGGACGATAAATAATATAGAAGTTTGTCTCAGGCAAGGAAACGTCCTTAGATGTTAGACTTAATGCCGGGTATGTAATTCGATGTTAGCCATCTGGGAGGGAAACGATATTGAGTAGTAACTGTTATGCCGAGGAACATCATCCGACGTTAGCAAAAAGAGAGAGAAACGTCTTTCGATGTGAGCCACTATGCCCAGAAACGTAGCTATTTGAGATCAGGCCTAGAAACGATATTCGATGTTATGATATACATAAGACCGAAAAAATTTTTCGATAGCCATCAGGCCGAGGAACGTAACAAAATATTATGCATCATGCCGAGACATGTTGTTCGATGTCAATTATGTGGCCGAAAAGCGAACTCCGATGTTAGATATCAGGCCTAGAAAATTACTTCGACATTTGCTCAAGCAAAGAAACGTTCTTCCACATTAGCAATCAGAACGATAAACGACTTCCAATGTTAGAAGTCATGCCGAGAAATGTACTGCGATATTATCCATTAGGTCGATAAATATATTGCGATGTTAGCCATGAGGCCGAGAACATTCTTTCGATGTAGTCAACAGGCCGAAAAATACTTTCGGTATTTCCCAACAGGCAGTTTAGCGTGCTTTGTCGTTAGCCATCAGGTCGAGAAACTTACTTCGATGTTAGCAATCCAGCCGAGGAAAGCCTTTTGCTGAGAGACATCGGGAAGGGAGACGGCATTCGATGTTAGTTATCGGGCCAGGAAAAGAGCACAGATGTTAGACTACATGCCGAGAAACGATTTCCGACATTAGTTATCTTGTCGATATGCTACCTTTATATGTTAGAAATGATGTCGCGAAACTTGCTTCGATGTTATACGTCAGGCCGAGAAACTACATTCGAAGTCAGACGTCAATCCGCGAAACATACTTCGATGTTAGCTTTCAGTCTGTGATAAGTACTTCGATGTTAATCATCAAGCCTGGAAAAATATGTAGATGTTAACAATTAGGCTAGGAAAAGATCTTCGATTTTAGCAATCACCCTTGGAAACGGTCTTTGATGTTAGACATCGGGACGAGAAACTTCCTTCGATGTTACACATCTGTTCGTGAAACGACCTTCGATGTTAGCCATGAAGACGAGAAACAGATTTCAATGTTAGTCACAGGAAATTCAATCAATGTTAGAATTTAGGCCGTGGAATTTACTTCGATGATATCCAACAGGACGAGAAACGTCTTTCTATGTTACATCTTAGTTCAAAAAACCTAATTTGATGTTAAACGTCAGGCTGAGCATCGCCCTGTATGTTAGCCATTAGCACGAGTAAGTACTTCGTTGTTAGTCATCAGACTGAGGAACGTGTTTCGATGTTAAAAATCAGTCCAAAATATTTCCTTCGACGTCGGCCATCAGGCCGATAAACGTATTTCGATGTTAATCAACGGGCGAGTGACTTAGATACGTTAGTGGGTAAACAGATACGTTCTCCGAAGCTATAAATCAGGAGAAACGTAATTCAATGAAAGACATCCGGCCGAGGAACGTTCTTCGATATTAGAAAAACAGACAAAGTGACTTCATTCCGTGAACGCCAATAGGTCGATGTTCGTACTTCGATGTTAGCCTCTAGGACGGGATGTTAACCATCAGTCCGTGAAACGTATATGGATGTTTATCATCAGGACGAGAGCAGACCTTCGATGTTAACGATAAGGCCGAGGTGCAAATATCGATGTTAGACATCTGTCCAGGAAGCGATCTTCGATATTAGGTGTCAGGCTGAAAAAAACGCCCTCTGATGTACGCCGGGAAACGTACTTATATAATTTGTTGTAAGGCCGACAAACGTAATGTACTTCGATGTTATTCAGCAGGACGTTAAACGAACTTCGATATTAGCCATCAGGCCGAGAATTGTACTTCAGTGTCAGCCATCAGGCCGAGAATTGTAGTTCGACGTTAGCCATTAGGACGAGAAGCGTCCATCAATGATAACCATCAGGCCGATGAAAGTCGTTAGATGATAGCCAATAGAACGAGAAACGACATTCGACTTTTATATCAGTTCAACGATTCTTGGACAAGTGTATAAAATCAAATGATACCTACTCAGCCAAATGTCTAATATCGAAAAATGTTTTTCTGCATGATGGCTAACAACGAAGGACGTATCTCGTCTTCTTGTTGGCTAACATCGAAGATTCTCTGTTTGACGCCTAACATCGAATGCCGTTTCTTTGCCTGATGGCTGATATCAAAGGTCATTTCTCGGTCTAGTTGATGACATAGAATTTACTGTTTACGTTTACTGTTCTGATGACTAAGATCGAAGGACGTTTCTCGGCCTGATTCCTATCCTAAACCGATAAGAAGATACACGGAATTATAGCTAACGTCGGAGTTCGTTATTCGGCCTGATCGCTATCATCGAAGGACATTTTTTGGCCTGATGGCTAATGTAGAGTGATGTTTGCCAGCCTGGTGGATATCAATTTCCGCTCAGATGGCTATCATCAAAATAAGTTTCTCTGCCTGATGTTTAAAATCGTGGGCTATTTATTGGCATTATACATAACATCGATTGTCGTTTCTCGGCCTTATGGATAACACCAAAATTCGCTCCTTGGTCTGATGTTTAACACCTAAATATGTTCCTTGGTCCGATGACTAACACTGAAAGACGTTCTCTGGCCAGATGGTTAACATCTAAGAATGTTCCTCGGCCTAATGGCTAATACCGACGTATACGGTATTGAACCGTGTTGTACGGTTCGTTATGACACGTTGTGTTACGATATTGTACCGTAAGTGTTATGAGCGTAGGTCATGTTATGTTACGTTACAGTACGTTTTGTTATGTTATAGCACGGTAACGATCTGTTTGTTATGTTATTGTGTCCTAAGAATCAGTATGGCACGGTATGTTACGATGAGGTGCGGTATTGTACCTTTTGGTTCCGCATCGTACGGTATTGTAGAGTTTGGTACGTTTTGATTCTGTAAGTTACGGTGCTGTAAAGTTTGCTACGGTATGATAAGATGTGCTTTCATGTGTACTTTGCGGCATGTCACTGTGTGGTACGGTATTTTGTTGTATACGGTGTTGTATTGTATACTACGTCGTGGTTCATTATGGTACGGAATGCTACGTTGTGGTACGGTATTGTTTTGTATGGTACGTTAGTGCATCGTTTGATACGATATGTTACTGTATTTTATCGTTATATTACGGTATGGTACGATATTGCAAGGCGTGGTACGGTACGTTACGTTACGCTACGGTATGGTAGCGTATGGTACGTTATTGCATCGTATGATATGGTATGGTATTTTATCCTGTATGTCACTATATGCTACTCTATGTAACGCAATGGTACGGTATGGTATTGTATCTTACTATGGTATGGTATAGTACGGTTGGTATTTTATTGTATAATACGGAATGGTACGGTATGGTTCGGTAAAGTATCGTTCATTCTTTCTGTAAATATATTATCCTGAATTTACGCCTTATATAATCTACATAACGCGAGTTTCGGAATGAACACCATTCATTATATACAGATATCAACTATTATTATTTGTGTCTGATATATTACGGAGTTTCATTACGTAGAATGAGTACTACATTAACGATTCTCAAACTCCCACCTTCATTTTGACAATTCATCATATAGATTTTGTTGTCTTATATTATTCTACGCATCGTTGATTTCACAATCATTTTACGCTAATAAATATCATGTATTTTAATTATCGCTGGATTACGGGGTTACGGTACGTGCAATGATGTTTACATGTGACAATTGAAAGATTTCCACATTTCTTCTGACAATATGCCACACCGATTTCGTGGTCTCATAATATTTTATGAATCGCGTGGTTGAAATGAAAACTATGTTTTTATACATAATTATCAGCAAATATTATTTATCGATCCTTAAACATTAATGATGTCTAGTACGTAGAATGAGATTTATATATGGCACTATATAATATCTGAATTTTGTTTCGAAAATATTATACCGATCTGAAGAGTTTATATAATTTTACGCATCGCGGACATAACTATGGTCAAAAATGTTTTATATATAACGAGGATCTGATATCATTTATCGTGTCTGAAATATTACGGAGCTCCAGCGATGTACGTTGATTACGCATGAACATTCAGAAATTTCGACATCCATTCTCTCGATATTATGTTCTTATATTCTTATCGATTTTATGTTCTTATATTCTGCGCAACGCAGTGATTAAAAATACACATAATTTCTTTATGTACAATTATCATCTAATATCGTTTATCGAGCCTGAAATTTTACGAAGTTCCTCTACATAGAATGAAGTTTACATGAGCTACTTCAATGTTTCATATATTCATCGTATCAATACATTATCTTGATTCGATGACCATAAGATTCTCTCCGCAACGTGGGGAACACAATGAACACAATTTTTCTGTAAAATATCATTTACTGTAGAAATATCTGTTTCTGTAAGAATATCATTTAATATTATTTATCGAATCTGAAAAGTTATGGAATTAAGATAAGGGAAATGAGGTTAACTTGTGCTCTTTCAAATTATCATACATTCAACGTATCAATATTATCCAGATCTGAACGATTTATATATATTTACGCATCTCTGGGATAACTGTTGTCATAATTTCATTATACATAACTAAAATATGGGTTAACTGTTGTCATAATTTCATTATACATAACTAAAATCATTATACATAACTAAAATTATACATAACTAATCTAAAATTCTTCTTGCCAGAAATAATACTGCAGTGAGCTACGTCCCTTCAAAATTTATGACTTTCATTCTGTCAATAAATTATATAAGCTTTACGGCCTTATATTATTCCTTGCATCGCGTGATTCGCAATGAAGTCAATGTTTTAATCCATAAATATCATCTAGTAGCATTTATCGAGCGTGGAGTATTACCATTTTCCGTTTGGTGGAATGAGGCTTACGCATGGTACTTCAAAATATTCAACATTCATGCTGTCAACATCCTATCGACTTTATGGTCTTCTACGAATCGCTGGGTTATCAATGAACTCCACTTCTTTGTACATAAATCATCTCACTATATTTATGGATTCTGAAAAATACGGATTTCCCGTAAGTTGAATGAGGATTACATATGAAACTTCAATATTTTTTACATTCATTCTTTCAATATATTGTTTCATTTTATGGTCCCATACTATTCTACGAAAAGCGAGATTCACAAATGACACAATTCCTTTGTACATACATATCATCTGATATTATTTATCGAGCCTGAAATATTACAGTGTTCCGGTACATAGAATGAGGTTTAAATATAACACTTTCAAAATGTTTAGCAATATTTATAATTTATAACTTATAACATCGTTCTACTATGATTTATATGTTCCGAAAACGGTATGTCTCGGGGAACTCAAACGACAATTCAAAATTATCGACATTCATTATGGCATTCTATTACCTCGATTTAATGGCTTCATATTACTCTACGCAGAGTGGTGATCACAGTGAACACAATTTATATTCACATAACGATGATTTAATAGTATTTATTCGCAAGTCGTCTTACGATCCATCATTACGGTTTGGTGCATACATATATACATTCAAAACGTTCGACATCAATTATGTTATCATATTACCTCGATCCTATGGTCTTGTATTACTCTACACAGTACGGGGATCATCAATGGAATAAATTTCTTAATATATAACGACGATCTAACATTATTAATCGAAACCGAATTGTCACGTTCATCCGTTGCTGCTCGGTACCTACATATGTCAACTCAAAATATTCGACATACATTCTCAGTAACTGTATATTATGTATGTTATCATTAACTGATTGTCCTATATCATTCTACGCTTCGCGGTAATCATAATGAACATAATTTTTAAACATAACGTCGATCTAATGATTTATATATCCTCAAATATTGCAGTTTTACGATACGTTTCAGGACTTACATATGACAATTCAAAATTTCGGTATTAACTCTGTGAAAATATTAGCTCGGTCTGCAGATTTCATATTATATTCATCGCTGGGATCACAACGAACGGTACTGTATCGTATTGTATGACGATTTTATGTTACTCTATGATTCGGTATGGTACGGTATGGAACGGTGCCGTACGGTTTAGTATGGCATGGTACGGTATTTTATGGTGTGATACGGCATAGTACGGTGTGGTACGGTGTGGTACGGTATGGATCCATATGGTACGTTATTGTACAGTAGGGTACGGTAAGTTACGGTATGGTTTACCTTTTGGGTGAACGCATCCGTCTGACGGCACCGGGGCACGCCTTGGCGAAATTCCGCACCGGCGGAGGCCCAGGAGGAACCACCCGACGGCAACTGCGGTCATTTTTGTCTTACTCTCATTGTCTCTATGGTACGGTAATGTAAGGTATAGCACCATATTGAACGATATTGTCTTTTATGGCACAGTATGATATGGTATGGTGCGGAAAGGTAATGTATAATATGGAGAGATATTGTGTGGTATCAAGAAGACGGAGGCCACGAGACGTCCGCCGCAGTCGTGGCGGATAAGGATCGGCGACTACCGTATTTTCGTTGGTCGGACGATGAATTGCCTCGTAGTCACTCTCGACGAGCGAATGACCTTCGAGGGACACTTAGCCATCCTGGTGCACAGGTTGGAAGGAGTGGCCGCTATGATGGGTTGGATCCCTCCCGCTCCCAACATAGGTGGTCCGGTGGACAGGGTCCGGAGATTTTACACCTCGATGATAAGGTCGACGGCCGTATAGGGTCGACGGCCTGTACGGTGCACCCATCTGGTCGTGGGATCTAACCGCGAAGCATCCCAATGCCAGGATGCTGCGGCGACTGCAGTGACGGATATATATACGGATTGTGCGCGGGTATCGCACGTTCTAGCAAGAGGCGTCACTAAATCTCGCTGCGTCGTTCCCGTTAGACATGCTAGCGAGAGTAGAGGCGCAAAAGTTCCAAAGAGCGCGTGAACTGCGCGAGGGTGATGACGGGAATGAGAAGATGCTACTCGCGATGGCGAGACAGCAAGCCTACCAGCGAGCTCTCCGAGGCTGGAGAGCGGAACTGGAAGAGAGCGGAGCAGCCTGCAGAAGAGCCGTGGGAGCCATCCTGGCGAATTGGACAGACTGGTTGGAACGCCGGAAGAGTTACCTACAGGCCCTCACCAGGCATGGATGCTTCAGTGAGCATCTGATGAGTATCACAGCGGAGGGGACCGCTGAATGCCACCATTGCGGCGCGGATCGGGACACTGCCCTGCATATGCTCGAGGAATGCGCAGCCTTCGAGAAGCAGAGACGCGTGCTCAGGGCCAACATCGGAGAAGGTCTGTCGCCGGCAGCTGGTCAAGGCGCTGCTGGAAGAATACAGGAATCTTATGGCGGTCACCCACTACTGCAAGGAGCTGATAACCACCAAGAAATATGCAGACAGGGCGCGGGAGCTATGCAAATCGACGCGAATGGAGAGACGGCGTGCGAAAGCATGATCCGGTCGTCGCATTAGGGTTACCATTCGCCCCAACTGAGAACGTCGCGGCGGCCTGGCTACATCGAAGAGAGGGTAACCGGCCCAATGAGTCCACCGCTTTCACAAGAACAACGGTAGGAGGCGATAGGTGAGAAGCTCCCAAACTCCGATCTTCGAAGAAGAGGAATCTGGGGTCGACGGGAAGACGGATAAGGTTCCATCTATTCCATTAACATTGCCCCATGACCACGAGTGGTACAGTGAATGGTCTCTGGTACCGCAAGGAGAAAGAACAGATGGAAGCATATCAAATTGTAACCCCCTTTTTCGAGAAAAAAACATACCAGGCGATTGCTTGAGGAGGACTCTTGCGAATAAAAGGTCGCGGAGCTTCCCAAAGGCCATAGTGGAGGAGTAAAAATCCGACACTACCTGTCTTCCCTCCCTCAGGGGACTCAGGTGTCTTTTTGAAGATTTTCTCCAACTAAAAAGGAAAAGGTATGGTGTGGTATGTTATGGTATCGTACGGTATGGTATTTTATCGTATGGTATGGTATGGTATGGTATGGTATGGTGTGGTATGGTTTCGTTTAGTATCGTATGGTATGGTATGGTGTGGTATGGTTTCGTTTAGTATCGTATGGTATGGTATGGTGTGGTATGGTTTCATTTAGTATCGTATGGTATGTTATGGTGTTGTATAATGTAGTACAGTATTATATGTAGTATAGTATAGTATTATATGATATTGTATACTGCAGACGGTAATGTTATATTTTAAAGTTCATAATATTGTATTATAGTACAAGTATAAGTATATTTCGTATTGTACAGTATACACATGTGTATTATGCCAGTTATGAATTATAACATACTATGTGTATATTGTTACGCGCAGTAATATTAATGATTCTTGTTAAAAATAATGAAATACAATATATCTGTAGTTATCACGTACGATGTACGATATATTATACATGCAATTAGAGATTCTAGCATGACTGGTCACTTCATCTCATTACCGTCACTTATTTTTGTAATTTTGTAATTTTATGAACGCTGGGTTTCGTCAAATTAGAGCCACGCCATATAAAAAAAAACGAATGTGGCCTTCATGTTTGCCGAGAATTATATTCTGTCCGCTTCTATATTGAATAATTATGAAAATGTGTTTCTCCACGTCTCCGAAAACTACGAGGATGTTTGTCGCGCAGTGTAACAGATTGAAATTTTCTGGAATAAACAGTACCCATGCAACACTTTGCGGTAATGAAAGATGCTTGATAATCATTCACTTGATAAACGATTTTTCTTCGAATAAGCAGTTTTATATTCATCTCAAGTGGCATTGCGTGTATATGCACAGCTTAGTACGCTTTTGTTTAAGGAACGATACATAACTAGTTTACTAAATATGAGTAAATGATAAAAACGTAAATGTGCATCCTAGATTTTCTGAAATCATAATACAACCTTAATTTAACACTTTGCCGGCGAAATATTCGAAGTGACAGTCGTCTATAAAAAAAATATCATATTCATACATGGTTTACAAAGAATTGCACAATTTTTGTTATTGTATTATATGAATTCAACTATTGTAACTTCGATTATTACAACTCTAATAAAACACTGATGACTGACTTCAAATATTCGTTTGAACTATTTGAAAGGTACGTCTGTTCTTGCCAAAATTAATATTAATTTCAGTTTGGGTAGAAACACGAAAGTAACGTATATCCACGTTGTTTAAATTCTAATGAATTATACGTGTAACGTTTTGATACGAGTTGCTCTGCTATAAACAAGTATTTTTATTTATTTATACACATTGGTGTCTTTGTACAACCAAAGTCAATATACATGTGGAAGTACTAAAATTTCAATTACTTCCTTCTATATACACAACATATACATGTGGAAGTACTAAAATTTCAATTACTTCCTTCTCAAAGCTTTCAAAACATTCTCGTCGCATTGAAACCAATTTAAATACTAATACGTAGTCGCTTTTTCTTGAATATCATCCGAGATAGTTCACATGACTACGTCTTCAAAATTAACGACTCGGAAAGCGTCCTTTAAAATCTATGTTCCATTAATTCGATACCCGTATGCAGGGACAAGTCGTTGGAAATTTAAAGTGCTTCGTTATACGCCGATCGAAGAAGAAACCGTAGCTCGCGTTTGCATCGAGTTTGGTAGCAATTTATAAAATATCTTTGACAAATTGTCTACACGACGGAAAGCAAAAGTTTTTCCACCATTTCGTCCTCCTACTATGGTTATTGCAAAATCTTGCGTTCAATGGAAGGTATAGTATTACTTGCATTCCTTTCTTCCTTACAAAACATTTTTCCCTCTTCTGATGCTTTCGATTTGCAAATTCACAGTGCCGAGAAAAAAACTTTTTTTTATCGTGAAGGATAACTACTACGATCTTTGTGCCTGGAGTTTTTCTTTCCTCGAAGATGCGTCTCTCTTACGAAAAGTATTTGACACGAAGAATCGATCAACCCCTTAGAGTATACTCATTATGTAGAAAATTATTCGCGTTTGCTATTTATTTAGTTAAAATTTATTACATAAAATTATGTATATTTTTAATTTTACACTTATTGGAACATCTTGAGGCAACGAAATAAACGAAGAAAATTTGCGGGAATTGTTTGAAGAAATTTGACGCAATCGGCATGACGCAAAAATAAAATATATTTTTCTATAATCATGTCAATTTTTCAAATACTTGACATTTTATTTCTTTTTTATAAATCAATGAAAATTCATGTTCTTTTCTCCGCACCTTTAATTCATCTTTATGGAAAGCTTCTCAAAAAAATGTCGTCCAGATAAGCGCCGTAAATATCATAAATACCAACGGAGTAAGAACTCCTCAAAGAAACGCCAAAAGAAATGCATCGATTTGAAATTCAACTTAAACTCACAAGTGCATATATTGTGTTTTTGTGGAATATACTCGTCATCGAATAGAAATAATTGCATAACATGAGTGCATAATCTAAAAATAAGAAAAAACGCGTAAAGGAGTTAAGTAACGAAAGAGAAAAGAGGAAAATGACTCTTTTGTGAACAACTGTGCGAAATTCCACTCGATCAGTCGCTTGTTAACGATCTAGGCCGAATAAAATACTGCAAAATAAGTTAGTAATCTAACGAGAACACGTGTTCACGTAAATACGATAGTACAATAACCACGGCCGCTTACTTAAACGAGCGATTATAAGAACGAGCGAGTAGAAACCTGCAGCAAAGAAATCCTTTGAATCAGTCGCGTTCGAGTGTGGCGCGACTCGTTGAATTCAGAAACGAAATAGCCATTCGAGTCTTCTCGACTTCACAGTCGGACACTTTGTGTTTGACATTACATCCCATTAGTTTGTTCTGCGTTTTTAGTAAAATTTTGAAATGTATCTGCAGTAATACGAGTATGTGAAATTGATCGATGACGCCTTCGACACAATTCACGATTTCTTCCCATTATTTTAGCAATGCCGTCGTTGTAATATATTTTACAAACTCTTCTTCAAGAAGAGAGTTTTGTATTAAAATATTACTCGAGGGTAGTCTTTTTTTAAAGTGTAGTGATCGTCTGATTACCAGGATACTTCGTTCCAAACATCGAATCTAAGGCGGCAATATTTGAAGGACAAATTGTGGATATGATGAAAATTCCCCAAACTACGAGTCCTAACTCTGTCACATCTCTTGCGACTTCGGCGCCAAGGGTGTAACTTGTGTAATGAAAACTCGTTGCTGTTTTCTCAATACGCGCCGCGCATATGTCAAAGGGTTAAACAGATTTAATTTTCCGCGAATCGGATGATAGCACGAAGTGTTTGAACACGTTCCTCGAACCAATTTCTCTTGCCTTCGTGTATAATTTCCGAATCATGTATCGTCATCCATCTCAGACGGGCGAGCTTACGATGTGGACGAGCCAACATCACAAAGTTCGCGAGCCGAGACGACAGGTTGGGTTTAAATTCCATTACCATTATAATGCGTGCAAAGCATAATCCACCGAGAAGATAAGGCGTTTCGTGCTGCTCCTAGCAAAGCCGTTACAGCCACCCTATAGCCACGCTATAGCCACGCTATATTGTCCACGAGAATTTAGTGGAGAATTTAGTCCAAGTGATATTATCAACTCGAGGAATTTATAGCCGGTAAGGCCGCAAGCTCCCACAAGTACCGGATGAACGGAGTTGGCAATACACTGCAGGTGGCAATATTGTTGGGGAGGGAGATCGGTAGCCACATATTTACCAAGACACGTCGGGAATGAATGAAGCTTTACGTGAAATGAAATGATCTAGTGAGCAGTGAAAATAGTAATATTATTTTGCAATTTACGAGACGAGATATTTATTTAACTTAATTGAAACTTTGTACTGAATCAAATAATTTCAGAACATACGGTCTTGTTTTTACTTCTTGTTTTTCATTGTTAATATCACAAGACATACGTTGCACTAAAAAAATAGTAAAAATATTCAAATTATTTGGGACCGTTTGACAAGACGAGTTACTCATTCAATTTCATTGAAACTGAACTTTCTATCGATTCAAGTAATTTTAAATCGCTGCATAATAAAACTTCATTTTCATTTCTCGTCTTCATTATTACGAAATAAAAATGCCATTAGTTAGACACCAGAATAATTCAACCAACATATACATAACACATAATGACGCGAAGAAACGCTCTGAATACGAAAAGTCCGCTGCTTCTCGAATTCATACATACATGAATATTAATGATCAATTTTTATTTCTGCTAAATGCAATCGTAATACGCGTATATATATGGTTCCACGGTGAAAGCAGACATTGAACACAGCACGAATATACATACTTTTAAAAACCATCCTTAACACGTAAACCGAATTCGGCAATATTGTACGTGAATTTTTATAAAATTTAACGAATTAACGTAAGAATGCCACAATCTCATTGCTCTCACTATATGAAATTCAGGGGGAGGGGGTAGAGCGTCCACTCGTGCTTCGCAATTTTTCGTATTTTTCGTAATTTTTTCGTAACGGACATTATATATTTCACCCAATTACGAATTTTGATGAACGCGTTTCTCTTCGTTGTTACGCGTTTCTACAGTTCTTCTATGATAAAACGTCATTATGTGAAATTATTTCGTTTCTACGATCGCTACGAAAAATGGTGTGCTTAATAAGCATTCTCATAATTGAAACATATGGAAACCGATTTATTCCGATTTTTCGGACAAAAGATTTCTCGGAAAATCGTAATCATTGTGAACGATGTACATACAAAATCTGGTGTGCCTTCTTTTTCAGATCTACAACGCAATTATTACGATTGAATTATTACATTTCGATCGATAGCGAATCGATTAAAAATATCCAGCGATCTTCCTTCTGTTTTTCTTAAACCTTACCGAATTGTTACAAACGATATGTATTATACAAAATCGTAAGTAGATTTCCTTTTCTAAGATTTAAAACGTAATTGTTACCATTACATTTTGATCGTCAGCGAAACGACTGAAAATATCCGGCGAATTTCCTTTCTTCCAAGTTTTAACATGCAGTTGTTCCGATTGTGTTTCAATTAACAGCGAAACGATTAAAAACGTCCAATTAACTTTATGCACATACGTATTCGTGATATACGATCTACGTTTTCAAGCAAGCGTGTGCATGCCTGTACGTGTGTGTGTATGCGCATCTGTAACTGAGCAATTTGTATTTTCTGTACCCCAGTGTTGTAGCTACAAAATTTAAGTGAATTCTGTACTTTATGACACTTTATATGGTTCCCTTGATGGCAATTAATTTCTACGTGTTTACGTAGTTTACGCCCATGTTTTCAAGGTCCATTCATGTTTCACGATGATAATAACAAAAAACTAAAAGGTAGATTGCTTATTGGGATGTAGTGTGCTTCTAGTTTGAGATTCACCATTGTGTTTGGTTTGCAATGACCAAAATTTAGATGATCAAAACGAAAGATATGGGAGTCAAATTCGAGAAAAAGGAATAGAGAATTTCCAACTGTTTCGACTTGTACTTTTTTGCGATTTTTAATCAGAAATGATTGATTAGCAAAGAACAGAGATGATCTTGTAACCGAAAAGAAATCATGAAATCAACAGTGAGAAATGACTCATTTTTATTGTTTCGCCTTAGAATTAGAATTCTTTGTGATTTGTAATATTATTTAAAATTATTACCTGATTATAGATCATTCAAAAAACAGATAATCGTGCAAAAAAAGAGTAATATATGAAATCAAGTGTAGGTAATCAGGGGTTACAGATACAGTTTTTGGTATTTGATTTAGAATACCATTCCCTTTTGAAATTGTTGAATGCTCGATTATCTGAACCACATAGAATTATAGTAACAGAGGGGTTCAATTGAAATTAAGTGTAAAATATAAATTTATATTTTCTGACATTGTCTCGATTTAAATTTTTATTTAAAATTACTAAATAGTAAAAATTATGAAAAAAAAATGGTATAAATTATGTTAAGTAAGGCTTTAAGGCTGAGTGTAATGCATAAATTACATCTCCTTCGTTGTCTTGATTTATAATACTTCCCATACTTTTATTTAAAAATATTAAATGCTAAAAAATCATAGTAGAAGCATCAAGTATAAATTATAAATCCTCTTTATTTAGCTTCGATTTAAAATTCCTGCTTTACTGCTTTATCTAAAATCATGAAATGATTGGTTACCTGAAATGCGATTACTTTCGTAACGAAAAAAGTAGTGATTGAAACCTAGGACATGAATGTAAATAATATCCTCTTTGTTGTCTCGGTTTCTAGTTTTTAAACAAAATATTGTTAGAAAGTTCCGCGACGAGAATTATCAAGATTCGGTTAGAAGGTATTTCCAATTGGCTTGCTGCTTTAATGCGAGAGAGATATTGAAACGTTGAAATGTTTAGAAAAAGAAGGTAAAGTAAAAAGTTGATCATATGTCATGAAATTTCTCCGCCGCGAAAGCGTAATTCTCGGTGTTCTCTGGACGATATTCCAGTGTCCAGCCTTGCAACATATGTCACAGTTACGCGAGGAAATTCAAGTGTTTTAATTCATGAACGCATGTACTCAGTCGTAAATTTATAACAGGCTAAATTTTGTTCAACGCGGCGCGCAACAATACGCCATGCAACTTACATGAAAATGTTTCGATGTTCCAATTTGAAAAAGAAAAATGCACTAAACAATTTAGCTATGCAACATTTTTCGCTAACAATTAAAACAACAATTGCTAAATCCCTATTCCGCAGTTGTAACGACGCAAGACGAGTATTAAAAAAATATCATTTCAATTATATTTTATTAATCCGGAGACAGTATTTCATGTTATTTATAAAATTAAATGTTTCTTGAATAAAAAGATACTGGATTTGCTTCTAAATTTATTTATTCTAACACACAACCATCAAATTACTTAAAACTCTGTTTCACTTTCTGAACACACGGCAAAATAAATGAATACATGACAAGATAAGTTCTGATTCTTTCAATTTTCACATTGTGATTTTATATTATAATTGAAGACATAGGCTCGTAAATGTATTACTCAAGGATAATTGAAATGAGAACAATTCTAAGCTGAAAATATTCAATTTCATTACTTATCATTCGGATGCATTATTTATCTTCACACTTAGTTTCTAGCGATTCGAATGCAGTATTTATCTTCACACTTAATTTCTACAAACGCTAAATTGTATCTACAAATGTGTGATACACAAATATATTAATAAATATTTTCAATTTGTCTTCCATTCTGGTATACGTCCTCTGCCAAATTCCCCCGAAAATTTTCTACAGTATTTATTTCCGGAGACTTGGCTGATTATTCTAAAACATGATTTTATTTTGTTTTATCGCTACTGTGTTGAAAAATGTACTTGTTTCCGGCAATTCGTATCGCATACGTGGTAATCTGTTCGTCAACCATTCTAATATGCTTTTTACTATTTAATTTTCCTGGAATAAATTTTATTACCTTATGTTCGTTTCGATATACTTCTCTAAAACATTATCCCATGAATTGACAAATATGATGTTATTACACTTTTCATAAATAAAGATAACAGTAGTGAATGCATCAGGTTCGTCTAAATTGCACCATTTTTCATCGATAAATACTACAAATCTTCGCCATTTTTTATTCATATGAATATGTTTCTTTCTAAGCAGCAAATGGCACAGCTTATGTTCTTGCTTTAACCAAAGCTTCCGTTGCAACTTTCGTCGCTTTCAGACGTTCACGATTCCTCGGAAGACATTCAGCATTCCCAAAACTTGGCGTAACTTCACTTTTCTTTGCGATTTGCCGCGCTTTGGAGGTTCAATTTAACGCTACACGTATTGTGGCATGTTTTTCCTGAGATGTTGGACACTGTAGTCGGCCACAGCTTCTCCTCGTCCATAATTATCGGGATCATTCAGTAAATTCATTATCATTCAGTTTACGACTGCTGTCAACTGTTCTCGCAATTTTTGTCACAGAACAACGTTCTTCGTTTAATTTCAACATCGCGTTATACTTCAGCTGGATATGACATCTTCGCTCGCACCATTTTTGCAAATGTTAGTTGCATAAACTATTTCACACGAACGTTACTCTTTCGACAGCTTTCGTACGACTGACAAGTACATAAATATTCGTCCTGTACAATGTTGGTATGCCATGATGCTGCGCAACAATTACATTTTTGTGCTTGCATTCCTGAGAAATTTCACGCTCAATAATATTGATATGATAATCTATAAATTGTCCCTACTCGGACACATAGTAAATGAATAGCATTATTAAACTGACGAAAATTTTAAATTGAAGGCACGAAAAATAATTGTAATTATTAAATTAACAAACTAAGTAATAAAATAAATATAATGATGAATCATGTTATTTATTGTTATTATTTTCCTTAGTTTCGATTTATACCACTCATCAAATTAGCAGCATCAATTTATAATGTCCTTGTTCGTAACTTCGTACATATAAAACAGTGTACCTTCAGAAATTCGAATGATTATGTAAATGAAAACTTACTCTACTCTATCGTCTTTTAAATCCCTTCTATGTTTTCATTCCAAATTCCCTTATTAAAATTCCATGCTTCATTCGTTCATATTTCATTTCCAGCGTCGAAGACGGGAATATAAGTAATACACAATATAAGAAAATACAGTCTGTGCTATCTTTTCAACTTGGGGTGTACGTAATGAAATATTTATGAAAACAGATTGCATTTAATGTACCGTCTATTTTCACAAAAATATCTCTAAAATCTAATTTACTAATTTCCTTTCATGGATCCACTAAAATTCCAAGTTATTTACGAGTTTCATATAAAATTGGAGGCTATTGAAGAATAATGAACATTTAGTTCATCCAGACAAAATTACCTCAAGTCATTTCCACGGATTTAAAAATAACGAAAGCTGTCGCACTTTATATAGATCTATATCTAAATCAAAATCTCCTGCGGATGTTCCTCGAAAATAGAAAAAAGAATTAAGCGTGATCGAAGACTGTGACGCGAGAAAATTTTTTATTCGAGAACGGGAGAGTATCTTGACATAACGACGTAGAAATATGGTGAAAGTATTTGCGTCAAACGCCAGGTAGAAGCAACATAGTCTCAACATTTATTCACTCTCTATATATAAGTTAAATGCAACACTGTGCAATATCGCAGGCATAATCTTCGCCGGATGCAGCGGTAGAAATTGGCGGAGATTATTCTCGATGAGCGGAGATGTTTCGTGATCATGTCATTCACATTTGCTGGTAAAGTAGGCGCTTCGCCACTTTCCCTGCATTTTCTTCGATCCGTGGCAAAGCCTCTGTTAGCGAGCTCGTTCAACCAGGAATTACAGTGAAGATAAGAACGAGGAAGACGAACCTGAAATTGCGTTCAATTTCAATTGTTGAAGTGCGTTCAATTTCTCAATCTATAGGAAAGAGGATTTTACTAGAGCAGATTCGTGCAATTATTAAACTAATTTTAACGGAATATAAAGAAAAATGGAAATGTAATTGAAATGATCGAAACTCAGTAGAAAATTATTTCCTGTAATATCGTACAGAGCTATACTTTGAATGTTTCGTATATTTTTTAATACGCTAAAAAATAAATATCACGACAAGAACTTAACTTGGAATATTTCAAATTTTAATTTCGTATACATCAGTTTCTCATCAACGTGTTAATACCCGCGGTCCAGCAATTATAATGAACTACACCAAAAGCACTTACCAATTCGAGTACATTTATACACTTTGCTAGAATTCATGTACTTGCATTGTATTTGAATTGATTGAAATCTCTGAAAATTAGTCTGAGTAATCATGCACAAAATGCATTTCCATTTTCAACACGATCTATTTCAATTAATTGATGAATTAATGAAATGACGAATATATTGATTTGTAATAATTATTTGATTAGAACAGATTATTATGAACTGAATAAATTGATTTCCAAAGGCAGAAACTCCATAATTTTAAGTTAAATTGTTCGTTCTTTGACATTAATCAAGTAATAAAATTTACAGATTCACTAAAAGTGTGTAATAGAATAGTACGATCTGGTTTTCGAAGACCAATATACAATTTCATGTTAAAATAATTTCTCTTACGTGTAAAATTATATTAAAGAAATTATCAGATATGCAATTATAATGGAATATTATATTTCAATTGGTTTTCGAACATATAAATTAATCATCTTCAGTCATGAATTAACATCAAAATTTAAGAAATCAATAAAATAATTTATAATTACATATTACGACACATTTAATTTTCCATTGTCCAATATGTAATATGTAATTATTAAATCATTTGTAATTATTAAATCAATAATACTCGTTAAAATTCGGAAAACATACTTATCATATTTCTTTTTCATAATCTACATGCACTGTTTTCATTTCAGTACCTAGTACTGTACAGATAATGTTACAAACAATAATAAAATAATTGATTCACCTTTTAGGTAACACGTTACATTATATTGAACAATTATATACAAAGTTTAAATGTAAACGCATTCCTAATCCTGAATAGATGTCAAAAATATTTTTATCTCTAAATTTCTAAAACAACTTTTTAAGTAATATTAAAATCAAAAAATCAAACAAAATATACAATAAAATTACGATCTGATTTAATTAGTTTTTGAAGGCCATTGCAGAATTTTGAAGCAACAGTTTTGAAATAAAGAGATCACCAAATATATTCTTATCATTATTTTCATTTCAATCTGTTCTGACTAGAATATTACTCCTATTCGGGTGTAAAATAATATTGGTTGTAGCAGAAAACACGAAAAAAAGCAATTGAAATAAGAAAACGGGAACAATGTTACAGTGTTTTGATTTGAAGTGTTCAGAGGTTAATTTGATTATTTAACTAAGTTGTGAAAATTATAAATTTACTTTTGACGGATGGGGATTTAGGGAATTTGAAAACAATGGATGCTCACAAATGAACAGCCTAGTCATAAGAGAGAACCGCTAGAAAATAAGACATTCCGGTATAGTGGTTAAATACATGAAGAGATACACGTTTCCAGAGCACATACCTGCTCAATAAAAATTCTGGTTTACCTGAATCATTTAAAGCGCCATAACTATGATTAAATAATTGTTACCTCAAGATGCATTCGTATAAAAGAGAATCCCTCTACACCACTTCTTTAATGCAGCTCGGAGATCCGAATCGATTCGCTCGATAAAGTAATAAAATTTATAACGACAAAGTAACCACACGTTACACGGTAATTTTGCTCGGGATGTCAAAATTATGTACTGGATGGAACTCTGTTATATAGTCGCCGTTATAAAGAAAAGACAGACAGACAGACAGACAGACAGAGAGAGAGAGAGAGAGAGAGAGAGAGAGAGAGAACAAAAGACAAAAAAGGAAACGGAGCAAAGCAGTGGCCATGATTAATGAGTTAACAAATCGATTTCAACTTCAGAGCATGGTAACTAGCGACGTTATTCAACTCCATTAGTTGAAAATTGCATTATAATATCCCGGCCGTGCTTATTCCGAGCTAACCTGAAGCTCGCTACATGCATTCATGAGTGAAGTCTGCGTATCTGCGTCGGAAAAAAATGATGCAGAATAAATAATTTAATTGGAAACAAATTAATTCATCTTTTATATAAAATAATTATTAATATAATTTTGTAGTTTTCACAAATATATTATTTCTCATCTAACTTTAAAAAGAAATTTAAAAATTAAGAAGCTAACGTTTAAATTCTCGAAATTCGAATCCGAAGCGTTGTTACAATGTATACGCGTATAATTAAAAAATTTCAATATGCAATTTTACAAAATTTTTTATCAAACTAAACCACCACTCCTTGCACAATACAACTTATTGATTAACTGTATTTTAAATACGACATTACAGGCTTAAAATCTTACGCCTATTAAAGCAGAAATTAATGAATACTCGTCAATATAATATGCTGCATCGAATAAAAGCGTTTCATTTTCAAACGATGTTTCTCTCAGGGACATTCCCCCGAGGGATGTCAAAGTGAGCTTACAAAATAGCCGCAATTCCGATGACACTTTCAATGAAATGCAGATGAGGCGGCGCGAACGCCTCTGTGTGCATATTCAAAAAGAAAAGTTGCACATGAATGCTGCGCATACAATATGATTATTTGCTAGCGCGCGCAAGTATAAAAAGTACTCAGCTTGGCAGCGGTAGGCAAGCACGTGTACACGTTAATATAAAAAATATAGAAAAGTTTTAGGCTGGTTAACCTCAAGGATTCATAATTAAACATATATATATATATATATATATATATATATATATATATATATATATATATATATATATATATATATATATATTCGGCTGCGTCGTGGCGCAGGAAGCCTTGGCGACGCAACAGAAGTCAAGAATAAAAAGAAGAAAAAAGAAAAAGATTAACCGCGTTGGAAAATAATTTAGGAACAGCAACTTAATTGTAGGCGTATAAATAGATATAGTAAAATTGGAACAGGTTAAACATAAGTAAAGAAGAGCAGTTAAAGCATTAAAATATAGAAATATGACCTGAGATAGAATAGAAATAAAATAAAGTAGCGGGAGTCGGCGAGGAGTAGAGCATTCACACCAAGGAATAAAGCTATTGCATTTTGTATCTAGTATATCACCAAGTGCTATTGGGAAAGTAGTGTACAGAATTACATTAACAGCTAGAGGGCCAGTATTGGGACTATATATGTTAGAATCAGAAAAACTGATCAGAGGAAAACGTGCTCCAGTCCCCGCCGATGCCCATGCACGTGCGTCGACTCTAGATACGGTTAAGGGCTCGAGGGTTGCTGAGCTCTCATAGCCTCGGTGACGTCTACACTTAAATTGGTCGCGTCGGTCGCCGGCTGATTTTTATGTACGGACGTGTTCGTTTGCGTGGTCGTGATAGACACATCCAGCAGACTTCAAGACGCGGTCCTGCCGAATACCCGAGACATGGTACCATGAGCCGTCTCATCAGAGCTGCATTCCCTGGTGAGATTCACAGCAATGCGTCGAGAGAGTCGTTGTGTGAATGCCAGGCGTCCAGGGCGCCTACGACAAAACCGTCAACGTGAACAATGTACTTGCGAATTCTAAATGATTCCACGAGTAGTAGATATTTTCGGACCTTCCTATTCTTGCACATTCGAGCGAATCGAACTTATCTCGAAAGGTAACATCGATCAAGACGACGGTTCTGGACGACTCATGCGTCACAACGCTGTCAGGACACAAAGCCCCCATTTCTTCTCGGAGACCAGGGACGCACTGGTTAATTCGCGTCTCCAGGGAGCCAAGCCTCTCGACAATCGCGTTGTGGCGCAAATTCCGAGCAGCCGCGTCTAGGCCGCAGTGACAGAGCAAAATGGGGAACGTCTCGAACAGGTAACTACACCGCCGGGATTTCCGGTCACCGTCGCCCCATCGACGCGCCCATTTAAGGGGAGAGTCGCAGGTACTATCCTGTCCGCATGAAGCGATTGCTCGCCCCATGACGGGAAATCGCGTTGAAGACATTTCCCTGGTCCGGCTTCGCGATAAGCGCGGACATATTGCTCCGACACTGCGGCAGACATATTGCTCCGACACTGCGGCGGACAACGTCGTGCCGGTGTGGTCCGACCGCCGCGTGCTAGGCACTCCAGCAACAGCTCGCACCGAACAGAGCTCTGGCGCCAACCGAACCCAAACCGCATTGCGAATCTCAAGGCGGCCAATCTAACTCGCAACCAAAATGACGCGCGTCTGTCGAGCGAACCCGAAAAGTAACAGACTAAGCCCTGTTATTTGGCATCCTCCGGATTTTCATGAGGACAACGTTTTCCAATGTTGATCTCCAACGCGTGCCACCGGATCATCTGCGTTCAAAATTTTTGAACGCGTGGTCTACAACGGTAACATCCGCAAGGTCCGCCTACAGAGAGAGACCGCATACACCCCATAGGGAAAAAGAAGGCCATCTCTGCGCTGGCACATTGGGGGTGGTTCAACCATCCCTTCACGGTCCGCTTTAGGATTCGGTCAGCATCCGCTAATGGTGATTTTTTTAACGCCTCCAGATCTTAGTAGGAAGTCAAGGCGCGGCAACAAGAACGTCGCCACTGCCTCGATCTTCTGCAAGGGGGAAGCAATGACTCGCTAGCCACCTCATGATCGCCGATCAGGTCTCCGATGGCGCGGTATGGAGTCTGATCGATGCGGACCCATGTGGAGACGTAGGTATCCCCTTGCTCAACTACGGCAAGGTGTTCTCCCGCAAGTTGGAAGGCCATTGTGACTAGCTCTCCCCTGGCCCCGATGTGCAGTGTCGCGTACTTACTGGGGTTGAAGGAGAGTCTCAGTAGCCTTGGAGCAATCTCAAATGTCGAAAGAAGTTGCCTCTAAGCAACACAAACACCCGCCTCACGACATGGCCTGCCGTACCGTGGGTTGATCTCCAGGTCGAAGAGTATCGGGCTCAAGGGGCAAACATGTCGCCCCCTCAACAGCATGGGGATGGGATTTGTGTACCCGTCGCTGGTACTCATGGTTTCTCTATTGACACCGCGCTATCTTCTGGGTTGTTGTTGTTTTCTCTGCGAGCCTCTCGTTATCCTTTGGATGTTGTTGTCTTCTCTAGCAGGAAGGACCATGCGCAATAATCTCCTCTCTTCTCTCGTTGCGTCGATATTGACAGATGTTCTGCAGGTGCATCTAAAGGAGCATAATCGGATGGTCGCAGGACGAGCAGGTCTCGGCCGTACGTTCGCAAGAACGCTGCACGCACACGGCTGGAGCGCTACCATGGGTTACGACCGGCTCTTCCCGAATCGGTGCGTTGTGCTCTTGTGGGGGGTGGATACGCTGCTGCAGCTGTTGTTCTTGCTGCTGTTGTTGCTGCTGCGACGGCTGCGGCTGTCGTTGTCACCGCTGTTGCTGCTGTTGTTGTCGTTGCTCCTGCTGCTGTTTGCCACTGCTGCCAGTGGTGTTCTTCCCTCCGACTTCGATTATGAACGACGAACAAGTCGTCCTCCTCCTCCATTCCGGGGCTGGACTGTGGGTGTCATCCTAATGGCGCGACGCTCTGTTCCTCGACCCGCACAGCTCCGGGTCGGTTCCTACCGCAGGGTCGATGAACTGGGGGGGGGGGGGG